>JBCAUG010492535.1:0-15303 GCA_038406175.1 Haplosyllis leylae
AAACAAATTAGTCATTTAAGTAAGTAGTCACCATCCCAGTAACAAACTCCCGAGTAAATTCAGTGTCTGACCAAGTCTCGATGTAAAAGAATTAGGAGCAGAAAGAAAGAAGAAACTGTCAACCTTTTCCATTTCCATTTGTAGAACTAGAATAATAATCATTCACAAGCCCCGTGTTTATCTGCCCCATCAGGTCTGTCGCCTCATCTGTCGCAGTACTTTGATTGCCCGTTGTAGTATTTCTGTCCGTCATGAACACGATGCCAACGCTGAGGTTATTCCTCATGATGTTGATACAAAATGCCCCGATGAAACCCATAACACACAACATCAACCTGCTCGATGGGAACAATGGAACTACAAGAAGACATTATCTACAAGACTAAAAGTCGAAATGTTCTTTTGTTTACAATTCTGGTGTAACATTTTGGTTTGCCCAATATTCCAATTTTTCTGTGGCTCCCACTTCGGGTGGCCAATACAAATTGACCCTCTCGTATGAGTATGGATCTAGAGCAATTTAAACCATTTTGGGCAACGGAAAAAGGCACCCTCCTTTGAGTATGCCGCATTAATAGATTGTAATATGTGGGACACACCAAAATGCTACACCGGTCATTTATAGCGGTGGTTAGAGCGGTTACATCTTAAATGATTTTGCAGTTTGGTTGGCGGTTTTCTACTTTGATCATGTTATAGCAAGCTGTATAACAACCATGAAACATGCAAAATTAAACATTGTTCATTGTGATGAAGCATGTCCGGGTTTTAAAGTAAGAGTAAATTGGTTAGTTATTTGGCAAGTCCTGTTACATACCTTTTGACAAATCGTTACTGTTCTCCAGTTCTTTCTGGTCAGAGACACCAGTGTTTGTGTGGTTTTTATCCATGTTTGAATCCACGGCGATCGTGGCAAATACTCAGTGAACAAAATATTGGACAAAAAAGTCAGAATGATTTAAAATAGTTGTCGTGGGATTCCCTGCAATCAAGGATAGTATATCTAGAGGGGCCTGAAAAAAGCACAATTTATTGAATTTACTGATAGCATAAACCACATCATATTGATTTCTTACGGCGACATGCGATACTGAATATCTACACTCATCTTTGGTGTGCTATCTGATAACTTCTTTGACAGTGAACAGAATAGAATTACAAATAGCATTTGCATGATCTCTCTATACATCATAAATACATTCTGGTTATTTGCACAGATGAAAAGTTAGATATTATATACACAGAAATATGGAGAAGATCTTCCGTTAATATTTTGGGGTGAATCGAGTTTTCACTAAATGTTTTCACTTTAATGCAGCTATTTTAGAGATAAAACAATGTAAAATTGAAAAGATTGCTATATTCAAACCTACTGTCGTTTGTGTAAGAGACACAAAATGCTACTTCTGTGCCAGGAAGACACATGTAATGGAGCGGATCCTAATTCATGCTTCAATGATTTATTAGATTCACTGAAAATTTTGTTCGATTTATAAAAAAACTCCAATGATACATCTCACACTAGGTATTCCTGACTGATTCTCCCTCCAATTACGTACACGTTTTATTTGAAGAAATCCACAAACTAGTATGGCAGTATGCCATGCTGATTAATACACGAATGTAAAAAAAAGCGAGTGGAGTGAAAAGCACAGAATACAATTGGTACAGAAATTTAATTCATTGTTTCGCGTAAGGAAATCCTTGAAAATTACTTTCAAGGTCTGTGCTTATTGAAAGCACTCAGCACAAGTCAAAGAAGCCCATATCATTAATGTACCCATCCATTCGACAGAAGAAAAATTGAAAAGAGGATATTTGTGTTGAGAATTTCAATGGATTCCCCTGAATAGTTTGATGAGCAACAGGAGTGCCATTATCCGGAATTGCTACAAAAGCTTCAGTATCAATTGTTATTGCTTCCGTGTTACATAAACAGTCCCCGATGTCCCATCCGTTTATCTGATGGAAGGTTTGATTTTTACGGTCTATTTAAACTGAGCGAAAACGAACGAATTCTCCATGGAAATGGGTTTTATAAAACAACGAAATTTTAAGTTTTCTTTTCTTTTTCACTTTTGTGAAGTGCAAGTAAAAAAATTAACCTTTTTAGCGATCTTAGACTTTTCCGTGTTTGATTACAAAACAAATATTCTGTAACCGAAACTTTTGCTGAACCTCACGGTTTCTTACTTACCAATATGCTACTCTAGCAATTATGCCACACATTTTCTTGTAATTCTTTTGAACAAAATTTTCTTTGACCATGTCTACCCGATTCCTGTTGAATGCCAAACGCCAACCAGAATAACTCAACACAAATTTTACTTGCACTTCCAAAACAATCGTCAATAAAAAAATATTCTGTTTCACATTACAACTGCAATTTTGTTACCAATTATTTCATCTGTAAGAAAATAGCCGTTATAATCACAGTCTTGGAAGACCCTAATTTCCACCAAGATGACATTCGTGTATATCAAAATGGTAATCAGCCGAGAGATCCAAATGAGAAGAACCGATGTACACTATTTACTAAAACAGAATTTTTATCATCCAAATGGTCCCTGTTTAGGACCCTTCCACCCTGGACATTGTACACTCTCCGTAGTTACTTGGGGAATGTAGAGGCAATAGTAATTCTCTCGCATGTAAACATTGAAAGGAGGTGAGGGGTGGTTAACTTGTGACAGTCACAGATAACAGTAAACTATAAAATAAAGTGCACACCTTGTGTAATCCATTCTGCCGTGTCCACCAATTGTATTTCAGTTCAATTTGTAATCAATTGTGAATGAAGTACCATGGAGAAAACATTTCGGAGTTACATTGTATTACGAAAAGAAGGATAGTTTGAAAAAATCGTTATTATTGCTCTGTGTATCGTGCATTTCTACCAGTTGCAAAGGTTTATACCATTGTAAGATAACGGTAAAGTCGTCACGCAAGTACAGGGGTCACTACATACCACAGCCTTCAGTAGACAACGGTGCTTGTAAGACGTATCAAACCAAACAAATGGGCACTTTCCTGATATGGGGTTAGATGTGCATTATTGTTGTAAACGTTCTAAGAGTTCCACACATGAGCGCTTTGTAATAACCATTAAAATCAAATCCTAGCGATTCAGGAGAAGCTTAATTTCCCAAATACTGTAATGTACATCTCGGTGGGTTATTTACTTTCCTATACAATTAAATGGGTTGATGAGTGTTTTGAGTTTATTTACGACAACAGTGTAATTGAACAAAAATGGGTTCACCGGAAATTAGAGTAACTGTGAATGGGACAAGTAACGCTGAGGACTGTTTATCTCGTTGATAGGAGGAAATAAGTTAGACTTAGAGGTCTGCGATCCTGTCAAGTCCCAGCGAATTAAACTTTAGCTCGTGCCATTGGAGCTCAGACCTTTGAGCCCGAGATGAATTGTAATGAGGTAAAAGCTGAAAATGAAACCAATGTTTTTCAAGCATTACTAGCTAGCAGCCCTTCCTTCGTAAGAGTGTCCGGTCATCAAGCTCTTAAGCCACGATTTCATTAAGCTTTCAGCCTCGTTTTGAAATATGTGGGTTCATCAAGCCTCCATTGGAATTTCCCAGCAGTGTGTGTCATCTGGTCACACACACACACACCCACACACACACACACACACGCACTTTCAAATACACAAAATGGGTCCCATCATAGTAGATTTATCAGAAAACCTACAAATGACACAAATAGATATCATTGAAATCCCGAGTGGCAAATATGAATGTTCATGCAACAAAATGTCACTTTTACAATAGTTCTCAAGTTTCTTTGAAGAAATAATGAGAAAGAAGAAAAGTATTATGTTACCGCGTAGGATATTGATATTTCTGTGATTTCACTTTTAAGAAGATTTAATTGTAGATCTATAGTTGATAGTGAAAACGAAACACCCTTGTTCAAATTCGCATGCCTGCTGGGACTGGCACCTAGCCATTCAGGCCTGTTTTGTGCAGGTGTAATGATTGAATTAAACTCAACTTTAGACAAAATATACACTGTAGACAGATAAATGCCTCTATTTGAATAAGTAGCAATGATCAACAATTCAAGGGACCAACAGTTTCTAGTCAAATGGCACAAATTGCTTTGGTTTATTTGGCGCATGCCAAAAGGAGCTTGATGTTTGTCTGTCCACTATCATTGTATATAATCATCGTTGTTGTCTGTTATCAGTTACGACTTCAAATTTTGTGGAATCTATATCTGGTAAGATACATCTTTTTGGAAAGACGCATACCACGGCAATAGATTAACTAATGTTTAAAAAATAATTGTGCCTGCAGTAAAGTCAGTAATTGTGAAGATTTTGACCGACATTTTCTTCTCAAAGCGTAACTCAAGTCCCAGGTTTCTGACCAAGCTCTGAACTCCCTAACCATAACAATTGAGTTTTTCATGATAGGCGTTTCTGTCAGATTATTTGACAGATCTTTGCACAGTGAACAGCAAAAAAAATCGTCAAAAATTGCCCCCAGTGGGGGTTTGAAACCAAGACCTCCTGATCCTAAGACCAATGCTCTACCACTGAACTAAGTCAACATTCAGTTGCCAGCCTGAATCTTCTTGGCCTTTATCAAATCATGCTCTATTGATGAACAACATGTGAAGTGGTGCATGAAACAAACAAAGCTCACTTCAGAAATCTCCTGCCCAACAGATCTCCTGCCTAGCTCAGTTAGTAGAGCATTGGCCTGAGGATCTGGAGGTAAAGCTGGTTTCAAACCCCACTGGGGGAAATTTTTGATGAATTTTTTTTGCTCTTCCCTGTGTAAAGATCTGTCAGATAATCTGATAGAAACGCCTATCGTGAAAAACTCAAACAACACATGAAGCATTTTACTGCAATCAAGCAATTTTTCTTCTTCTCATGTCACACACTGTCTTGCTTGGGCACATTTGGAGTGATTGAACTAAGGCTGTAAGTACAAATTAAAATACTTCTCTGGAAACTTTTCTTCCATGGCCATGGTTACAGACCCATTTTATCTGATTAACTAGACAGTTTAATCTGGAAAAGTCTCTGTTCCATCTGAAGAGATGCTGCCTATTTGCTTGATAAATGAAATAAAACTAAGCAGATTTCAGAACATTTGAATAAAGTTAGGAAAACTACTATTAGAAAACAGCGAAATGAAATTCACAAACATGCTTCGAAAGGACGTCAGTGGAAACTACGCGCTTTGCCAACAATGTAATATAAGTTCTGTCTAATGGTAAATTTCGTTGCAGAAAAATGGTACACTGTCAATGTAAAATATATAATTTCCTCATAATAGATCTCATATCTACGTTTTAAGTGAAATGCGCAATTATGAATTACAATGGTTGATTAAACTTTTTGTCTGGAAAGTTTTGTAAATAATACATTCTTATATTCTGTTAGAATCAGAATCAGAAGTCTGAAACTTTTCTGATTTCCCAAGCTAAGAGATGCGTGTTTGGCTATTCAGCCTGAGCTCTGGCAGTTACAGTTAACATTACCATTCAGTGGGTTAACATTAGAGGCCTCAGCTTTGAGATAATTACCAAGTAATTATGTTTTCAGTTGCCTACGTAGCCTGTAGACAAGAGTACTATTTGGTGAATACAATTAACAGAGTTTAGAGGAAAGGACGGATCAACAATACATGTTCAAACCCAGAATTTTTTCCCGTTGTATCATGTGATTATAAATGAGTCAGATGTGTCAAAAATATCAAGGAGAGAATTATTAGGATATTCCTGTATATTAGTATGCCACCTCCCCTCATGATAATAACACAGAAATGTGTATGATAGGTTGCTAGTAACCACACATTTTCTTGTTCTTCTGTTTCGTAGCAACATGGTAATTGCACGTGATTCATCGAAATCAGCACAGTAATCCACATAGAACCCTCATAGGAGCTGCACAGTAGCCAGCATGGGAGGCTGAACATATATAGCTAACATGTAGAAAAATGTGTGGCAACCATATAGAAAAACATGTGCCTACTATAGATCTACAGATTTCAGTGAATTATGCACAGTTACCATGTAGGTCCTGTATGGGTTACCATGCAGCTCCCATGTGGGGTTGCCATGTGGATCCCAAGTAGCTAACATACTTATTTCAGTGAATCACATGCAATTCCACTGTGTGGCTCACAAAGAGCTTACAATGTGGCTACCATGCAACTTCAGATTTCCAAAGTACCACTTTACCCCCCACTCCCACTCCTCAAAAATGCACAAAAGTTTTTGGCATTTTCGGACAGATCCTGACTTCATGCCTTCAGATTTTCAAAGTATCACTTTACCCCCCCCCCAAAAAAAAGGCAAAGTTGGCTTTTTGGGACAGATCTTAACTTCAGGACTTCATATTTTTTTTGTGAAGTGTCTCGAGGAAAGTGTATCACTTGCTATCCAGTTGAAATCTGGTGTCTCCACCCTGCATGTTAGTACTGTGCACATTGGCACCATGCATAGTAGCTACACAGTACCTAACATTTATGCACACTGCTCTTCTTCACTTGCCAAAATAAATGACTAAAAACACAGCCCGTCAACTACACAGGTAGCTCTGATAAACCACCAATAAATTGACAATTAAAGTTCAGATGTAGGTTTTGTCGATGATCACTCGAAAAGTAACTTTGGTGGCAACAAATGCTGATGGAATAACAAACATTTTGTGTTGTGATATTTCTCAATAGAAACCCGCTGGACAAATTATAATGATCAAGCAAGAACTTGAAAGAAACCAGAAGATATTTAAAGCCAAACCATCCGTCTACCTGATGAGTCGAGGTTTGTTTTATTTTACTTGGTTGATTAAAGCCAGCAAGATGGGGAACAGATTGAAAATGTTTTGGAAGTAATGAGAAAATCTATTTATTTTCGCCGCTGGTGTGTGTTCAGAGAAGTGAAGGGAAATCTTCTCGTCAGTTCTAGGCCCCTGTTGAAAATATTCAAGACACTTCGAGAAATTCTAAATATTTGTTTCTGGCCTTTGATCCAACTTTACTGAGATGAAGGAAGTAATTTCGCGTTGAAAATATTTGACTCATTTTAATTCTCTTAATATCTTAAAAGTTTTTTTGAAAATGTATCTGAGTATTTCGTCCTTTTTCTCCATTTCAAATGTAGGTAAATCTTGAAGTGAATCTATAATTCAAAGCTTTTCGTTTCCCATAAAATCATCCATATCAAAGTACACGCTCCTCTTTTCATCCAGGTAACAAAATCCACCTATCGTTGCGGTAAACTCTTGTTTTTGAATACAACAAAAACATTAGAAATAGGATTTCATCTTTTGAGACCAAACGTTTTCTGATCAATATCCATTATGCCAAGCAGAATTGCGATGTAGACACGATTATGATATCTCTGACTGAGCTTCTTCACAATCAACCCCTACATTCTGAAAATAGTGTCAAATGCATCGGGCATCTTTTCGGCTTGTGACACAAAGAATTAAACTTAATCATATTTCTTTTGAAATAATAGATCTAGTGAACAGAAAAAAGTAACTGTTCTCAAATTGTCTTCCACATTTTTTTCAATAAAGGAGGATAGGTGAAATTGAAAACGAAAGAATTGACGAAGATTATCATGAATAAATTAAGAGCCTTAAACTTCAGTCTGACGTACGGAATGACAGTTTACAACAGAGACTGATCTTCATTAGTATCATAAAAATACCGTGGAATTTTCTGTATATCCTCTCCATTGGTAGAACCTCTGAATTATTTCAGTTATTCCATATTCAACTGGTTACTTCATTTTCTCAAGGACGATAGTGATGTGATATCCCTGTGATAATTGCAAACGACTGTGCTAAAACGGAAACGTAAATGTCAAGAATTTCTTCTTAACGAAGAATATAGCAAAGTTTCAATCACATTTTTACAACTGCGCAGAAGTGTAGCAAAAATGTTTTCCATTTTCTTGTTGTTGATCGAGGGATGTTTCATGACAGGCAAATGTGTTTCAATAGAAAGATGCTGAAAAAATTGAACCTAACTAGAAACATCACATAGAGCTCACGAAGAACATTAAAATGTTGTAAAGTGGTTGAAAAAATAACAGCTTCAGCCAACCATCTTTGGTGGCAATTGCCGTTAAAAGGCTTGATAATTGTAAGATTAGCGCTTCTAATAGCATCAAACCATCCAAATTTACCACAAATAGAAAGAAATTACAGGAAATCTAATACTCTTTCTTTAGTTTCCAATCTACTCTATCTGTCAGTTGATTTATTTTTATTTTGTTAAATGAAGTGCCTTTTTCCTTTTTGCAGCTCAAGGAAGTAAAAAAAGAGTTGTGATCGTGGGAAGATTGTTGGAATATTGATGTATTTCTTAGACTGTTTTCACATGAAGATCAACAATGAAATTTTTAGTTGAAGATCAATAGCTTTTACACAGGTCTCAGAAGTGATATATTATTAAAGACGATCGTTTATTTCTTCATTTGACCTGCTTTATTCTTCTGATAAATTTCGATACAATTATGTTAAAATGAAAGTGTTGCAATAATTGACTCTAAATTCTTTGCTGTAGCTTGCCAAAACATTATCTTTTTGTATAGATTTATATTCTCATCATTGAACATGGATTTCTTAATTGGTCGTCCTCGTTTCCGACTGCTCTAAAGTGTATGAAAGTCGAGATTAATGATCAATTCAGCAGAGAATCATTAATAAGTATAATTCACGTGTGGATAACTATTAAATCATCCCGTTTTGGGGATAACTATTAAATCATACCGTTTTAAGGATGTCTAACTTTTGATGGGTAGTGGTTAGTATGTGACAGACAACCTATATTCTGAGAGGAAATTAATAGCTTGTCACAGGTTGATGTCTAGTTCTATTAGCCTATGATCCATTTTAGCTGTGTATCGGTCTGTGAGAGATGAACCATCTGAGAATTGGATTCTCATATAGGGAGCAAATGTCACACAATCAATGCATCTATTATAATCAATCAAATCCTCACTAAGTTCAAAGCAAACTAGCTTTCTGCGACCGCAGCTGCTCAGGGGTTGTTGCATTGATATATATGTAAAGACGACCTTGGGTTATTATTGCAATGTAGCGTGAAGAATATTTCGACGAATAACCTACAAAAGTTTTAGATGGAATTCTGAGAAAATTGCCCGCCATTGGATTGAAGTTTTTCTTTTTTTTTCAGAGAAAAAGGACATTGTTTAGACTGTGATCGAAAGTAGGTTTCCAGTTATCTACGCTACTTTTTCAAAGAATCGTTACTTTCAATTATTTGTCTCTGTAATTAAGATAGACAACAACTCTAGTCTTTTAAAAATAATTTTCAAGGCAGTAGTTGTCAAAGTAACTTTGTTGGTGGGTCGTGCAGTCACCTTGATCACCCACTGATTAGCGGTGAGCAATTTTGGAAGAGGCAAACCTGGATTTTATGCAAATTAGGTGTGAGGTATGGAATCAAATAGGAATCAATGAAATCATTAGGGATCAATCATATAATAATATCACAGATCTATAATATGATCATTGTCTGTTATATCATTGTACAAGTATTGCCTCACTTAGCTGCATGTGAAATCCCTTTGCTTGGTTCACTAAATTTTATTCTGGCCTATCTTCACTTACATTTGATGTGAAAACAATCTGCTAAAACAGCTGCTAAATGCAGCAAATTCTTGGGCCGTGAAAATGCTTTTGTTTGCATTACATGTCCTGGCTCGTTTTTCCAGTGTCACATTGTGTTTACAAGTCAACAATTTCGAATATAAACAATTTTGAAAGTTCAGCATCATAAGGAAAACAAACTTTAAACAAAAGCGGGGCTTTGCGCCAATTTTAGTATGGCCTTTACGAACCAGTTTTTTCAGCAATGTAATTATCCTAAAAGGGAATTGCTTTCGGAACAAAAAGCCAACAAAGCCGAAAAGCTAATGTAGGAAAGTTGCTTCCCTTTGTTGACTTTAGCATAAAAAGCTTATCTGGCTTTACTCACGAGGCTGAATTGTCAAGATACCAATCGTAGACTCTCCATGAGCACACTACCAATGACCACTTAATAATATTGCAGTGGGATTTTTCCCTAAATCTATGAGGAGAGAAGGATCTGCAATCTTTCTAAATTTATCTTTCAAATAAAATGTCCTTTGACCGATAGTTTTTTAATAGACCTCTAGTACGAAACGGAAGGTGAAACTTTATCTTGCTAAGAAGTCCCGTTGCTCGAGAACGTCGAAATGTCACTGGCTCTTACAGAAGGACAAGGGTAAAAATTACATTCACTTACTGTATTTTGTCACTGTATACTAAAACCCCGCACCAACTCAGAGAGCCATACATATGTAAACGAGTATTCTGTTAACTAGCGCAGCCTTTCTGTCCTGGGGGAGGCACACTTTTTACTTTTATATTTTAGTCAAATCTGGTAACTTTAATGTGTAAACCCCGTCCTTCGTCCTGCTGCAATTTATGTACAGGTGAGCCCGAAGCGTCCATTGCAACCAACAACCTATTACTTGGTGACTTTGTTTGCAAAAAAGGTCTTACCTGAAATAGAAGCAGAGAATACTATTGCAACATTTCAGGTGTTGATGATGAAAGATGCAGATAGTTCTAGTATTTACTTCCTCTCCAGTGCTTCGCCACTGACATTAAATTACTTGACTTGTAAGTAATTATAATTTTAAAGTAGCATTGACAATCTTGTTACATTCCAAACAAGAGATCCGGGACACAGTATTAAATTACTCACAGTCTCGTGAACTGAAGTATGTTCCGACCGCAGGTGCTAGTTCCACTAGAAATAATTGATTTAATCTAGGTTCTCCATGTATTAGGAAAAGGTTACAGGTAAATAAATGGGGCACCATGGGTGACGATGAAGTGAAACAGCTTCAACAATTGTTTGTCATTCATTAATATGCAGTGGCACAGGTGTAGCACTCGGAGTCAAATCCGGGATCATCACATGTCAGAGAGTGGACTGACAGAAGAAGAAGCAAATAAACACGTCACAAGCACGAGCTCAAGACTGACCCCAAATCTCAGGGCAAAGTCCACCTGAAGTTAGGCGACCCAATGGGCCTACAAATAGACTAAATTATGTATCTTGAGGCAATTGAGGTTTCGCTAAATTGAACCTTACTTGTCTTATTGGACCTAAAAGTATCAACATTGGTGTATGTAATTCGTAGTTGTTTTAACCAAAACTGTGTGGTGAAATGGATAGAGTGGTGGACTTTTCTTGCAAAGTCTTGACAATTTTGGTCCAATCCTCATAAAAGACTTGGTCATTGGAGAAAAATTATATAAAAAAAGGAATGAATTACTGAAAACTCAAAAGATGGACATTATTGAAGAGAAGTCATTGCAAAAATGTTCCCGTTCTTCAGCTAGATATGCATTTAAAGTTCCTTGAAACATGATCGGAATTTGTCCAGCAAAATTCTAAAACTAAAAAAAACATCATGACTCCAGAGCCTCAATAGTTGGGAGTTTAAATGTCTCATTTCAGCACAGAGGGCAATTGAAAACTTGCCTGTGTTGTAACAGAGCCCGGTACACTTTAAGAGCATAATCATTTATCATTAAATGTCTCAAGCTTTATCTCGTTTTATTCAATTACAGTTGTCGGTTCTGAAACAGCCATGTACTTTAAGTCTTAATCCCACTCTGATGGTATTGACTGTTTTGTGTACATGTTTGCAAGGACATTTAATTAAATTGGATTATGTACCTGCTTTGTAGGAGGTATTCCATAAATCAGCAACGAATTTGGCTTGACTATTCTTTCTCAAAATTGTTCAAAATATTTAATTGCAAACTAAAAGTTCTGAGCAAATATATTGATTCCACAAACGATGGAGTAAATATTTTCTGTATATTTCAGACAGGATAATTTCGCCCTGCCATATTTGCAGGGATTGCAAGGACAGATTTAAATAATTCTTTGTTTTGTATTTTTTGCTTGATGTTTCATGGACAATATTTACCGACCAAAAGTTTAAAAGCATTTCCTGGACATATAGTTTTATCTTCTGCAAACGAAGTTGTTTACCAGTGAGTGAAATAAAATTACATCAAATAAATGTATCTTCACACATTTTCAGTTGTCTAAGTGCACTTATTCAAGATCGTAGAAAGGCAGATCTGTTTACTTTTTCACTTCTTTTAGGATTTCTCTTGCATTATGTAACAACATTAATCCATTGAATCCAATGCAGTAGATAATCCCATCTCACAGATCTATTACATTTCAATCATCTTCGGTCACAATGTCCCGTACATCACTTTTGTAGAAATGGTGCGATGTAGAATCGAATTGATTTGCATTTCATAAGTAACTGTCATAAAATCAATGCTTATTTTACAATGAAACTTCTCGCTCAGTCGCTTCGCTTCAACAGACTCCTTTAATAAAATTTTTTTTTCTTGTTCAGGAAGTAGAAAAATTGAAATTAGATCTATTAATGAGCTTAAATCATCTTTTTCAGAAAAATGCTTATTTTCATTTCATTTTGCCAAAACGATTGGAGAAATCTGGAGAAGTGATTTGCCCCGGATTTTGCCTTGAAGTTTTGAACAGCCTTTGATGAATCTTCCTCTTTAATTAATACCTGTGTGTACAATGGATCCCCTTTCGTACCTCAGTTCTGTACATGTATTTGACTGCTTTTGATTTTTTAGTTGCATTGTGTTTAAATATAACTGATGCCGCCTTCTGAAATATATGTAGCCGCAGGTTAAGGTCACTAACCAGCAGTTTTCTCCCGTCTGAACTTTATCATTCCTAAGCAGCATATATAGACATACATGCTTTTCTTTTTGGAGAACCCCAAGGTGGTTTAATTACGTTAGCAAAGGTTGTTCTGTGGTCTTAGTTACTGGTCATTTTTATCTGTTTAACCAGACAGGCTAATCTTACCACCGTCTGGCCCCTTTCAGTGGAACCTCAATCCTTATCAGGAGAAGCAATAAAATAAACTCCTTCGTTTTCCATTAGATCTAAACTGACAGTGATCTGACTGAGCTGTATCATCCTTCACACATATTTGGCAATAGCCGAGCAATGGTTTTTATGTAGCCTGGTGGTGTGATTGATGAGCGTAACGTGGGGAGTGTGTCGACCTATTCTTGTTCCACTCATCTATTGTTTTTTGTCGCAGTGATATTTGGCATTGTTCAAACATTTATTCGTATTGCTGCCTATATTCCCACAGAAAGTAATTTTTGGACTTGAAAGAAATAAATTGACTTTGATTTTATGAACCCTTGTTATTTAATATTTTAATTTCTCAGTGAATTAACACTTGGGATAATAAGTCTCTGATAACCAGTCATATCAGCAAATTATGTTAACAGTACCTTAGTTCAAAATTTAAATTTTAGATTTTAAAAGATACTATGCCTAGATTTTGTATCCAGATATTTTTGTGGCTTGTCGGTGCAAAAATAATCCATAGCCAGTTGAACCGTTTGAAACTAGAAAAGGCATTTACAAAGACAAATATGTTCAATTTCGACTCAAAAGAGGGTTAAAGATATCATCTTTCAGAAAACAATGCTTTACATTTCAATAGTTCGTGGTAACACAGCTGCAATCGGGACCTCGTGTATTCATGACTTTTTCGCAAGAGCAACAGAGTCTGACAAAGCCATTTATGTCTAAATTCACATAATGGGGTTTTCCCTAAATGGAGCAGACCTTTCACTGAATTCAGAGAATTCAGCGAATTCAGAGAATCTGAGAAATCACTGAAGCATTAATTAGGATCAATTTAGCTGTCTTCTCTGTTGGTTGTGTGTCTGTGGCACAGTGGTATAGTCTCTGTCTCTCACACAGGAGATAGTGGGTTCGAGCACAGAAATCATCTTTTTAAAATATTATTATTTTTGTCACTGAATTCAGCGAACTCAGTGACAAAGATAATAATATTTTAAAAAGATGAAGCATTAAGGGAAAACTCGAATAAATCAGTAATGGCAGTTAAATAATAAACGTAGTGCTGATTTAAAAGTCCCTCAATGTGTTTTTTCATAACATCACCGAAGACTTTTGTATCACTACAATGCTCTGGTACTCAGGTCTGATACTAATAATCCCATTGCTAGGTTTTCTTTTGTGACCTTAGTTATTTTGTCTGTGTGAGAGCAACAAAGGAGGGCTTCTCCCAGATGTGGTGATTGGATGATTAATATTTAATCAGATTAACAACAAATAATCTGGGTCTGAAGGAAGCACAGTGCCTGGATTCGTATTCCTGTAAAGTTTTAAGGTTTTTTTTATTGTCCCTTCAAGGACAAGACAAGAATAGGAATACTATTCTTTCCCTACAAATCAGAAAGTATTATACGTTTGCAAATTTAATGACTCTCGTGCTTCATACTACAAAACTTTTCCTGGTCAGGTTTTAGGCTTTGTGTTCAGGATAAAGTGCACAAAGAGTTTCTGCAATTTTCCCTTTAACAATTTCACCATTCCGTTCGTCTCCAGGGGCCCTTGAGATGCCACGGTGTGAATACAAACCAGTGCGAAATTACATATCTCTGCTTCGGGAACTAAATATCACTACAGACAAATCTATACTCTGGCAACCCCTTCATACTTAGAGACACTAAGAGTAGAGCTGTAAGATTTCTCTGTTTCGAACGAAATTGAGAATGGAAATCTTCTTTGCATTAGTTTTGTGTAAACCTAGAAATCAAGTGACTTGCATCAAGTTCTCGGCTGTCTATAAAAAGAATGATTGAGTATTTTAATATAGAATTACTGGGAAGAACTTAAATAAATTAAAAAGTGTTATTATAACCATCGTAGTAATTAAAATATTAAAAAATAACCACATATTTGACACCTTTATTCTTCTGGGAGGTCTGTTAACCGGTTGTGAAATAGCATGGGTCGCAGGTATGGTTGAGACTGTATGTTGAATGACAGTTGAAACCTCAAATAGCCAATGACCTTCTCGATGGGTCTTACAATCAGTTCCAATGATGAGCACGAGATATGTTCAGTTTACCAGTTTATTCCTGGAGTGAACAATCTACTTAGTTGAGTCTCCTTTGTGTAGTGTGACCGTTTGGTCTGGCATCTAAGCTATCGTACTGTACTGTGCAGAGCCTTAACCCTTCTCGTGCCCACCAAAAAACTGAACTTTTCACTCGATGCCAAATTCCAAAATTTCGGAACTCAACAATAACCCTGAGAAGTGCCACTGAACCGAAATATTTGAATTCATCTTTACCAGTAATTTTAACATTTTATTATCACAAATTGTTACTGATTCCTTTACAAAACATAAAAATAG
>JBCAUG010492646.1:0-15303 GCA_038406175.1 Haplosyllis leylae
CCTTGGGCGTGGATTCTTGGTCAATATCGACCTATACCCTGGGTGAAGAGTGAAGCACCCGAGAAACAGATGGAGCCGGTCTCCCCAGACCCAGCTGCCCACCCCGGTGAAGCCGATAAGTCCATCGAGGCCGGGCAATGCATGGCTGAAGGAGACGTCGACTAAGGCCGACTTGAAACCCGGCCTACAGACCAGATGTGTTAGCCTCGGGGACAAGGTCGATCTCGGGCTATGCGAACCCGAGATCCACGGTGTCCTGACGTGAGAAACGCCCTAAGTTACCGAGCTTAGAAAGGACGACTGCCGCACTATAAACCCGAGTCTACACCGAGTGCCAGGTGGCACTTGATTATTCTGGGGGAGAGGGACGTGGACGGCGGATGCGCAAGCCGACGCGACCTGCTGGTGAAGGGTACCAAAATTCGACCTGCAGCATAGATGTTAATTATTGAAGGCCGAATCGCGACCTTTAATGCGGGGTCATGGCACCGGGGGAGCCCGCGCTCCCTGCCCGATCATCAAGTTTCCCCAAAGACCCGATAGAGGCGCATCCTCTAACGGCTACTGAAACTGTAAATACGAGTTATCGAGTTCGAGTTACAATTCGAGTTTGAAATAAGAAACAACTATCCGAGTGTTACAAGAGTAACTTTATTAAAGAACGATAAAAATGATATCCGAGTACATGTAAAACAGTTGGCTGGAATAACGATAGATCTTTGGTCTATGCTAGCTGACTAATAAAAACGTGTATATGGCGTATATCAAAAACGAACTACTTAACGGTAGAGGGTCTTCGACCCTTGGAATACGAGAACAACTAACAAACTACTAACTACGAGTTAAAAACGCGGTGACCGGGATCGACCTAAGGTCGGAGCCTGAGAATATCATAAGTAATGCACAAGTTCAATGGGTGACATTATTAACACTGCGGTTTCCTGATTTCGATTTAAGTACATTGTCATTGCACAGTGTAAAGTCCGATTAGGTCGCGAGCTGTGAGGGCCGCGAGCTATGGAGGCTAGAGACGACTGTTGTCGTCCTCTAGGGCTTCCTCTTGCGGGTTTCAACGCACTCCGCCCAGTCCGTGTTAGACGTTATGTCTTCATGGAACTTCTTGAAGTGACGCCGAAGGAGTTCCGGACTCCTCCAGGAGGGCGTCAGCCTCACGTTGTTCTCATCGACGGGGTCCTTGGGACATCTCCCGCAAATAAGGACGCAGCGGTAGTGATTGGCGAGCACGTGGGCAACGAACGAGTCGTCGTTCCGACCCACGGTGCCACAGTACGGACAGAGCCGAGCAGTCGTCTGGAGCGTGCTGACAGCATGTCGATGGAAAGCTTCCGGCCTGTGAGGAGGACAGAGGAGCTTCGGGTATTTCAGTTCAGTCGGGTTGGAGACGATGAACGCCAGCCGCTGAGTGCCCGCTCTATCCTTCTTTTTCATTGTGGAGCCCGGCTTTTCTGCCGCCTTCAGGCGCATGCCGGCGGGGTTCTTGCGTTCCGTAATCCAAACCGGGTAGTCGCCGTCATCACGGTCGATCCACCGGACTCTCTTGAAGTGAGTCCCACGGAAGGTGACCTGCAGGTCTTCGCTCGTGCAGTCAGTAAGATACTTGAGGGAGAATCCTTTAACCGCTTTTAGACTAGGCCGGAGGACATCTCGGACTTCGTCGGAATCTTGGGGAAAGGACACCTCCTGGGCGGCGTGAACGTCTCGCCGGAAGACCTTCCTTTGCTCCTTCGTCCCACCTGCCTTCTTGTCCCGTTTGTGGCGAACCTTTTCAGAGGCCGAGTCGCGCTCTGCTGCGGGTGCCGTGGGCTCCTCAGCAGCATCCTCAGAAGGGGCTTCTTCCTCGTCATCAACCGCTCCAATGACGCCGTCGGGATCATCACTGTCCCCATCGTCGTCATCGACATTTTCAGCCTCTTCCTCCTTCTTCTTCTTAGCTACAAGCCCGGGTGATACGTGAGCACCCCGCTTTTCGGCAACCTTCGCCGGAGCAGGAGGGGGTACAGGAGTCGATAGACTGTTGAAGAACCCGGAGAACGCCGTTTGGGGCGCGGTCAGACCTCCCAGAGGGAAGAGGCCGGTGCTGGATGTCGATGGCATTACCGGAGTGGCCGGAGTACTAGCAAGGATACCCGAGGGCGAGGCTCCACTGGAGTCTGCAACGGACTTCTTCGGGGTACCTGTCCCCGAGGGACGGGAGACTGTGGACGTCGCCAGTGGCCGAGTGGCGGACTCAGAGCCCGCAGCCGGCCTGAACCTGAGAGATATGATATCCTCGAGGTCGCCCCCAAAGATGAATTGATCACCATGAGAAGCACGAACGCCGGGAACAGACCTGATAGTGCCTGATGGGTACATGGAGTTGGAGGTCGGTGACCTAAAGTCGAGACCGCAGGAAAGGAGGTCGCTAGCAAGAGCGCCCACCGTGGAGTAACGCCGAGACAGCGTCAACCCACGGACCACGGCTTTCATGCGAGTCATAGTCTCATCATGGGCGGCCTCCAAAGTTTCCCAGCGCCCTTCCTTGAATGCCTTCACTGTGTCACCCATGGTGACACAGGTCGCTCTGCGACCTTCAAAATCGACATCTCCGAGAAGACGATACACGGCTTCTGCTGAAGCCCGTGGATTGTCGTTCAACACAGCCCGCATCTTCTTGATCGTCTCCAGGGACTTCTCCTCGAAGGCCGCGTTGATTGCGTGCGCAAGCAGGATGTCCTCAAGTCTACAGACTTGCAGGCGGGCATCATGGCGCAAGCGGGTTGAGACACCTTCCAGCAAGAGGTCGCCCTCGTATATCGACACATACTGGCTGCCTGGATCTTCGTGCGGTTGCAGATACCGACAGGTCTCTAGAGAGTAGCCTTGTCTGAGGCCCGACGTGTAGCTCGAGTCCTCAGACTTCTTCAGCTCCTCTAGGTGTAGGAGAGTGATGGTTTTGGCGCAATCCCCTATGCCGATGGTCACTATCACGTTGCCTGCGGCCCCGAGGTTTCGGGGTTTGTCCAGAAGGAAGGACGTGAAAACCGGCGGCGTCTTCCTGAGGGTGGACAGCCGGGTGTCCTCCAACTTGGGCAATTCCGGGCCCGGCCACCAGGAATCGAAGGGGACCACGGCATAGCCGTCCCGGTTCATAATCATTTCCTGGCACACGAGTTTTGCCAGTTCCATCGGCCTCACTTTCTCTTGGCCCTTGGAGATCGCTATTTCGAGATTCTGATCAAGGAAGAACGTGAACAGGGCCGAGGGCGCCCCAGTCAGCCTGTTGACCGGCCATTGGCCGGCTCGGGTTGACGAGTCCGTGTGCACGAATATGCCGTGTGGTACGTTGTCTTTCTGGTAAGAATCGTCCAGAAGGCGCATTGCCTCTGAGATAGGCCAACGAGTCTGGGAGGCGTGAACATGAACCCGAACCATGGCGAAAGCGTGGTCCTGCCGTTTCCCCTCGGAAACCGGGACGACTACTGTCAACAGCAGGGCGATCTGTGGATCTTGCTTCCAGCCTTCTGGCGCTGTGTCATCACCTCCTTGGTGCTGCCCGAAGGCGTTCACCGAGATAAGCTCCTGCATGGACTCCCGCGACCGGACTTCGAATGGAATCCTGGTCAACATGGGAAGGGCCATGCGGGAACCCCAGATTTGCACTGTCTCCGAGGTCGCCAACGAAATGTCTGCCCTATAGGGCGTTGCAGCAGTAAAGGCTTCTGTATGCCTTCTGGCCAGGACCACGAGCTTTTGATCGCGGTCAAGCTTAGTAGTGTCAACAAGAGAGAGATCAGCCGTCTTGAGGTCGACCTCGTCGGGGAGCAGAAGTATGGGGGCCTCGCCGCCACCAGCTCCTTCGGGTTCGCCCTGCCCGGACATCTCTCCGTTCTGTGAGGCAAGAATATCCTGAAGTATGGCCGCTGCCTCACTGTCTTCTGAAGGGTTACTTCGTGTAATCAGTGCTGTCGCCGTAGAAGGACCTATGCTCATACTCGAAACGAAAGTTCAGTTGTTGGTCGTGCTGTTGGCTCGAAACCCGCAAACCTGAAATTGCAGAAGTCGAAATATTAAAGTAGACAGAAGAACCAGCGGGTGAACCCGATTTTCGGGCTTTATGGCCGAGACCGGGCTCGCCACCCGGGGTTTGAGGGCGATAATCGGGGTAACGCGGACTTCGTAGTGAAGAGCCTTTTAATTCGGGCTGGTCATGAGATCTTAAGCCCGAGTGGGACTGTTTGGTGCAAGGACCCCGAGCCCGAGTGGAGAACCACGAATGAATCCCCCTCCCCGGGGCCGAGTTCAGATGGATTACTAAGTTGACAGGCTGCCAAGGTGGAAAACCACGGACCTGCTTGACTGATATTTGTCACAAGCCAACTTTGAAACGTGTGAAAACTCTACCCAGATACCATCTCGGGTATGCCAACAACATCCAGAAGGACTACCCGTCCTGATGAACTTATTTTTCAATTCGAGAATGCGATAAACATGCAGAAAAGGGTAAAAAAACACCTACCAACGAGCACTAGATAGACGCGTGCAGCCTTCTTCAGCTCCAGCAGCAAAATGGCGCTAACACGTGCCCCGACTCAGCCCGAAACGAGGCTGACCTACTGCGCATGCGCAGTGAAATCAAAACAAACCGCGCGCATGCGCCGTTGCCAATGCGCATGCGCAGATGACGTCATTCCTGCTTATAAAAGGGAAACTACGCAGCGGCCTTGCCAGAAAGTGACCAGCCGCCGAGAGGACAACACGTCTAGCAGACACCAGCCCGCGCCATGGACCAAACGTCTAGGCCGAGTGCCGGACAAGAACCGTTCCTGTAAGTCGGTGACCATGTCTGGTGGAGGTCGAAGCTCGAAGAGGTCGGCCTTCGGGCTGACTAGACCCGAGCCCGACCGGAGGGAACTTGGAAGTGCATGCTTGACATTTCTGGGGGAGAAATCCGCCCCAACGTATACTCACCTGTGGGGTGACAGGCCGAGTCGCGGCCTTGCCTAAAGTCCGATGCTATGTATTGTGTCCCTTGTTGTTTCAGCTTCGTCCTCTACACCCGATGTCAGAAGGGGAGGCAGCTCGACCTGAACGCCCTTGCGGGCAAAACGAACAAATCCGGACACGTAACATTGACGTCCATACTAATGGAGATGTGCAGCACGACACCCGACCTGGACGCACAACTCGTGCTGGCCCACGATTTCATGAGCTTCGCAGAAAACAGATACGCTTACAACGCCGCTCACAAGAAGGCGAACGACTATTTCAAGAGACATGGTGTTCCAGTAGGAGACCCCTCGCGCCTCACCACGAAGTTGGACATGTTTGATGAGTACCTTAGCGACGTTCGGGCCAGGGAACCAGTGGTACCCGACCTGTTCGAAAGCTGGGTCTCGTCGCCGTCTGACGAAGAAAGAAAAGCAGCAGCACGGTTTTCCTTCAGCCAGGTCGTGACTGGAGATAGTTGTGCGGGGTACCTCTCGGACTCTAGTCTGATTAACCCGATCCAGATGCTCGCGGCAGAACAACGCTTGCGAGGCCGTCTCGAGGTATGGGAGGCCGAGAGTGCGGAACTACTAGCTAGAGAGCAAGGTGGGACCTGGGATGATGAGCCCGAGGCCCATACCCAGCCCCTCACCTTCGTGCTGTATGCAGCAGGAAAGGATCTAACTGCGGTTGCGGACCGTTTCGGCCCCTACCTCTGTCGGGGTATCCGCCCTCTCTTCGCCACAGATGTGGTGGAGAAGATGACCATGTGCTTGGGTGGCGGAGAGCCTCTGGCCCTCGCCCCTCCCAGCGTCGGTCCTGGCCATCCGCCAGAAGACGAATCGGCGTATCAGCACGGGTTCCTCAGCCGCAAAACACCTGAATATGTCAGATACGATGGGTACGACACCGAACACCAGGGAATCCGGGAAGCGGCCAAGGTCCTTCTGCGAGGACTACACCGCTGCCCGCAGGACGAGGTTACTCGCAAGTCTCCTATCATTCGGACTTCCGCCTTCCTGGTAGATGTCTTGAGGCAGCAGTACGAGCACCAAACCCGTGAGAAGGCCGAAGTTCCTCCAACAAAGGCTTCTCGACATACCCCGGATGACCGGTCCGGTGGACGCCGAGGCCGAAAGAACAAGGAAAGCACGAAGAGAGAAGATACCAGAAGGGTGGAGAACAAGAGTCCGCCCGCCATGGCTAGTGTCGTTACCGTGCCGAAAGAATCCTCATTCTCCCGTCATAGTCGAGGTCGAGACGCAGAGCCCGCCGCTGAACCGACACCAGAACCGGTGAGCTCTCAGGACGCGCAGTCAGCAGTTGAAGTCCCCACCACAGAGGAGGACGCTGCAGCCGAACCCGAAGGGAGAGAACTGTATTCCTTCGGGGCTCGTGATGTGAGAATCTTAGACAATCCCGAATTAGCCAAACAGTGGGGAGTCAGAGGTGCAGCTTCCAGCTCGGCCCCTGCGAGAGTCCAACAGGGCTCCGAATTCAGGGATACCCCTCCTGACCGGGCTCATAGGTCCCGCAGCACTGGTGGTGTCCAGGCAAAAGCCCGGCACCGTTCTTCCAGTCGCCATCAGGAGAGAGCCCGAGAGAAGTCGCGTGGCCGCTCTTCAAGTTCGACACAATCCCAGCTAAACGCTGCCCGGAAAGAGTCCAGGAGGAAAGGCACCAACCCTTTGCGGCCTCCCCTGGAGAAAATGAATTATCCAAATCCCGCAAAAGAAGCGAAGGCGTACTACTTGGAGTCCGTGCCGTTCGGGGTGGAACGGATTGGTGATTACGAGAGTGATGACTGGGCCAAGGACCTGGTTTCCCGGTATCCGAATCACTACAAAAAGGTGGCCCAACGTATGGCGTTCACCTTTGAATTCTTTATGAGGGCGCGGGCCGACCATGAACAACACAACCTTTTCCGAATCCCGGAACCCGAGGACCTGCTCATAGGAGACTTCATGCCGAAGAGATTTTTCGAAAATCCCCATGTCACTGGTGAGGAGGAAGCCCGATACCGTCTCATGGCATACGGTGGGGCGCTCTTCCATTGGTCTCAGAGGTCCCATACGTTTGACCGCGACGAGTATGTGAAGCAAGGCAGGCTTCCGGCCTTAGTCCCCAAGTCCGTCAAAGAATTCCGAAGGATGGTTTCTTACGTGGACACCATCTCTTATGAAGAGATGTTCGAGTGCTACGAGAACGCCACTCACCACGTTCCCGACCGCAGCCCGATGCCCCTCGACCTGCAGTGGGTATCGACGAAGTTGTTCCACGAGTTCTACAGCGTCTCAACCCGGACCTTCACCAGAGGCCGCGGTATAGTGCAGCAGCTGTGTGAGGGCATCCTCACGAAGCCGACAGGCCACGGGGGTGGGGCCATCCCGAAGGTGAAGCCCTCGGAGGACGTCCGACCCGGCGTCTCTGAGGGTGCCGCCAGGGGAAAGACCCCGGCCACTCCGTCGACCTTGCCAGTCTCTCCTAGAGAGCCCATTGGTCCGATGACCCTGGACGAAGAGTTGCTTGGTGAAGGAGGAAGTCTAGTGGACGTGATGGGTGAGAACTGGGATAACGTCCTCGAGGCCGAGGGCGGCGAGACACCTCAGCTCGATATTTCGGGGACGCCCGAGCGAAGGCCGAGTACCCCGATACCTACCGTATCAGAGCCCGCGATTCCCGTGGAGGTACTCGCCCCAGCCATCCCCAGACCGCGAGGCATCATGGCAATTCCTAACCGTCCCATTAGAATGGAAGAAGTCGCTGGGGTACTGAGAACGAGCAGCGTGTTCACCAGCATGACCACATCTTTAGTGATGCCGCAGGGCCCTGCTATGATGATTTCCACAGCAATAGCTGCCGTGCGACCTGCGCCGTACGCACCTGCACCTCAGGGCGCTAATCGTGCCCCTCCGGGCTTCAACCCGAACGACCCGTGCACGTTTCGTCTACCCACCCGGCCGGAGTCAGGAGACTCCGCCGACGACATGAACATGTCCGACTACTCTTTCCTGGATGTCGACACGGAGTCCACCCACTCCGACTTTACCGTCATCAGTGACGCGGCCTCCACGAGGTCGGTTGCTAGTTGTGGGATCGACGAGCCCGCCTGGCTCCAAAACACCCCTACTCCGATGTCGCCCTCTAACAAGCGCAAGCAAGAAAAGGAAGGCGAGTCGAGCAGCCCGGCAGTCAAGAGACTGAGCGCTGGAGTCATCGATACGACGGGAGCGGACTTCGAGCCGACTAACCGTCAGGCCGAAGATTCCGGCCCCACGGAACATCAAAGTGAAGACCAAGATCAAGAATGAACACCGGATGTGACTTTAAAAACCCGAACATGACTTTTTAGAGTACGAGCAATAGCCTGTCTATCTAGTAATTTGTTAGTTAACATATCAACCGTGCTTGTCAAAGGCTACTCGTCTGGTACTTGTATTTGTTATTCGTTTTTACATGTAGTTGATTATCGTAGTCAAATAGCCGACCTTAAAGTCCGCTATCTATTTTACTCTTGTAGAATTCCGATGTTCGTTACCAATTATTGTACACTGTGATTTTAATGCCATTTTTAGCCGAACTTTACTCATTTTACTCGCGATTTTTGCGTACTGTACATGTATTTTTATAGCAAATAAACTACGCCACGAGGTCGAGGCGAGGATCTGGGGGAGAGTGTCACGGTCCAAAACATCGCCTTGGGTGGCTCGGCCTCCCTTGGACCCTTTACGCGTGCTTCCGGGGGTCAATAGACTCCGCCAGCCGCTTCCGGGGTCCTTAGAGGCCGAGACCGGGCTTCCCAAGGCCGAAGTCGGGCTCCTCGAGTTCGAGTTCGGACTTCCATAACTTCGAGACCGGGCTTCCCTAAGCCCGATCTCGAAGCCCGAAGGTCGGTTCGACCTTCGTGCGCATGCGTGGCGGGACAATGACGTCATACGTTCTAATTGCGTCACGATCCCGAGTCACGTGACTCCCCTACGTCATTTTGGCCTTCCCAAAATGACATAAAAGACCGAGACACCGAGTCTCGGCGCGCAGTCCTGTCCAGACACTCATAGAGTTCACATCGAGCTCGAGCTTCGAGCTCTCCCAGATACCCGCCTTGACGAGGGACGTTTCAAGCGTATATTCCTTTCGTTGTTATTATTTAAGTCCGGAGGGCGACATCCGAGGTCGCCCAGTTAAGATCGCGTAGCTATCTGCCCGGGGAAACGTAATTCCATCGAAGTAAGCTATCTGGCGGGATCGCCAAGCATTTCGGCCAGCCGGAAGATCGGGAGACCGGGGTTGCTGTCACAGCCCGGTGACCGATATCAGAGACATCCCAGCCCGAGTTTCGGGGTACGAGCTAAGAACTGTGACACAACGTGGCGTCCCTGGGTGGGCGCCACAGAAATCATCCATTGCTGACGGTCCGGTATAGTGGTCACCAGACCGCCGTAGGCCGCGACCTGCGCCAGAAGTCGCCAGGAGCAGAAAAGAAGGTCGTGTTCCCGGGGTGACCAATAGGCCACACAGGTAGACGACCGGGGAGTACTTGCAGGTGGCTAGACCAGGTATACCCTGAGGAGTCAACTGCGTGGGGTAGCTATAGCCCTTGAATTTTCTTTTTCTAGAGGTCGCAGCACCTCCGAACTTCACTACCTATTAACTAACGCCGAATCTGAATTATGCAATCTGAAGGAGACGGGGAGGGCACTCCCGTCGACCTGCAGGCTGGTGGAGCCGAGGCCGCCACCGGCACAAACCCGAATGCAACCACTCACACTGAGGTGGCTGATCAGCCACCGCCCTTGCTCGTAAACTCTGGGGAAGAGGCCGATCCCCAGGGACCACATGCAGCTGGAGGCATGGCTACGCCTGTCTCCAGGGCTCCAAGCCCAATGCCGCGAAGCGCGGCTCCGTCAACCCGAGGTAGCCCGAAAGCGCCTTTGCCCTTCGGACTGCCGACCGCGAAGTTCGGGTTGCGAGTAAAGATCTTAGAAGTCTGTCCGGATGGCGAGTACCGACCAATGGTCTTGCAGTCTCGACATCTATGGATAGCTTCTGTTATTCAGGACCTCCTGAAGGCCGAGGTCCCTGAGATTTATGAGACCGTCCTGATGGAAGAGTCCTGGGCCATCCTCTTCTTTGGCAGGAGACTGCTGAATGAGGGAGTGACCCTGGCCGAGGCCGAGGGTGTGTCCGCACACCTGAGTGCCGGCTGGAGGACCTGGATAGGCCGACAGGTGCAGCTTCAGGCAATACCCATAGCCATCCCAGTAGCCCGGCAGATGGTGAGCTATGCGGTGAACAAAGCCCGAAGGCAGAGCGAAACCCGTCGTAAGGCGCGAGAGGGCGATTACATGGAGGGATATTGGCAGGTCCGCTCTGACCTTAAGGAGAGCCACCCTAGACAGTCCTCAGAGGAAGATACCTTGGTTGGAGCCGGAGTACCCGACTTGGCCGCAGCCCGATTGAGCGAGCTGGATCGAGAAGCTCCCAAGACCCGGGGTCGAGGAAGGCCGCCGGCCGAGTCCGTGGTGTCCCCTCGACAACCCGGCAAGGCCGCTCGAGGTGCCCCGACCTCCACCAGGAAGACGTCAAAGAAGTCGAAGCGTAGGGCCTGTCATCAACCTTCGCCAGGCCGAGGGACGGACTCCGATGCTTCCGACGTTTCATCCGCTAGTCAAGCCACTTCTGTAGGCCGAGCAGGAGGGCGAAGCCGACGTTCCCGACGCCGGGGTGACAGCAATACGAGGGTGCAGAAGCTGACGTTCAATAACCTGGACCCCGAGTGCGGCCCCGAAGAGTACCTGATGTGGCGCAGTGCCATTACCTACCATCTCAGGAACGGGTACAAGGAGTCGGTGGTCGCCCCCGCTATGATGAACGCTATCACCAAGTTAAGAGGGGCTCTGAGCCTTCGCAAGCAAAAGACGGTTCACGGTCTTCTGAAGAAGCTGGACAAGAAGTTCAAGATCTCCACCGACATCGATGCCCGAATGAGAGATCTCTACAACCTTCGCCAGCTAGACCGAGAGACCGTGCAGGCCTTTGCTGCCCGAGTTAGCGATATGGTCGAGGTGACCGACGAGTTCTTTCCAGACAAATGGACCGAGGAGCAGGTGGACGACATGTGTAGAGACCGCTTCTACTATGGGCTAAGGGACGACCTCCGGTCGGCCTTGTCCTTCTTGCAGGAGGCTCTCTCTACGTATGACTTCGATGACCTGGTTGACGTGGTGAAGCGCCACGAAGGCAACCTAGCTCCCAGCTCCCATCGTAGGACTGACTCGTCTTACCGCCGGAACCCGAAGTTTGGGGAGAAGTATGGGGACCGGTCTTCTGGTAGTACGCGTCCCCAACCCCGAGGCCGAATGGCCTCGAGCCAACCGGAGCCCGAAGATTCGGCCTCTGGTAGTGATCCTGGATCAGACCCCGAGTCCGAGACCGATTCCTCGAGTCGGAATCTGGCCTCTTTAGGGATTACCGATGTCGCAGCACGACTAGCTAAAGGCCGCGATGCGTACGAAAAGAACGAACGACGCTGCTACATCTGTGACAGCCCGGATCATCTGTATGCTAACTGCCCGCAGAAGGGTACCCAGACCGATCCTTTCCGTACTTTAAACGGGAAAGGGGGATCGCGCAAGCAGGGAGCGCGGCCCCCAAGGTCCGGAAAGCCCGCCAAAGCCCCCCAGACCGCCGCCAGCCATCCGGCGACGGCGAAATCCAGCTGAATTGGCAAACCCGACAGACCCCCTGCCTGAATGACGACGCCATCGGAAGATGGGTGGGTACTGACAATATAGGTCGCATCTCGGTGAATGGAGAGAGATGTTTCGCCGTTTTGGATACCGGGGCCACTATCAATCTGATAACGCCCGGGTATGCCAAGCGACGCGACCTTCCAGTGTACCCACTGACCGACCTGACAGGCGGATCTCACTCGTCGTCAATAGACGGAATTGGTGAGGCTCGCTTCGACGTAGTCGGCTACGTAGTCATTCGAGTGCAGGTGGAGGCCGTGAGGGGCTATGACGAGGAGGTGGTCGCCCTGGTGCTCAGAAGTGATTCCGACTTCGCCACCAGGGTTCCCGTCCTTCTGGGTACCCCCACACTGGACCGAGTGGTGCAGGTTATTCGAGAAAGCGAGATCGATGTGCTTGCAGCCCCTTGGGCTAAAGCCCGCATATCGTTGCTGGTAAGGGCACACAGACACCTCTTAAGAAGGGCAGTAAGCCGGAGGGCGAGGGGTAAGGTGGCTCGAGCCTCCGACCCCTTGCGGGACGTCGAACGCATGATGACCGGAGATGATGGTTCGTCCCTAGCCACCGAAGATGAGCTAAAAGCCATGCAGGAGGATCCCTTGGAGTGGGAAGACGTTGTACGGGCTCGCTCGGACTTGGAGTTACCACCCTTCCATAAGACGATTGTGAGGGGGAAGGTCGGGAGCTCTGTGACCGCGGGGAGGCTCAACGTCACTACCACCGAGCTGTTCGCTGATGAAGGACGTCTCCCACCGGGAGTTCGGCTGTGGTCCACGTATTCGACCTTAAAGAGAGGCTCCCGCAAGGTTTCCGTGTTGCTTGAGAATATTACCGCGGCCCCTCAGAAGTTGAAGGTCGGGGCACCCCTAGCCCGAGTTGCTGCAGGGAACCTGGTACCTGACAAATTCATACTTCCAGGTGCACTAGCCAAGCTGGATGAAGAGTTGGGCATAACCCAGCCCGCGTCCGAGTCCGAAATGAGCGAGGAGGAACGGAAAGACAAGGTGATGGAGAAGCTCGAACTTAGTCGACTAAGCGATTGGCCTCCTCTCCTGGCCGCCAAGGCCCGGGCTCTGATCCGGGAATTCGCCGATATCTTCGCCCTTCACTCTAGTGAGCTGGGGTGTACTAAGGTAGTGCAGCACGAAATCGTGGTCGATGATGAGACACCGATCAAGGAGAGATTTCGACGTATACCCCCCCACATGGTGGAAGAGGTACGAGAACACCTGAAGGTCATGCAAGAGGCCGGAGCAATAGCCCCGAGTGATAGTGCTTGGAGCAATGCCGTCGTGTTGGTGCGTAAGAAGGACGGTGGCCTGAGGTTCTGCATCGACTTCCGGAAGCTCAACAGTAGGACGAGGAAGGACTCGTATCCCCTTCCGCGGATTCAGGAGACCCTTGACAACCTGCAGGGAGCATCTCAGTTCTCTTGCGTGGACTTCCTGTCCGGGTTTTGGCAGGTTCCCGTGGCTCCTGGATCCCGAAAGTATACGGCCTTCACCGTTGGGAACCTGGGGTTCTTTGAGTGCCGGCGCATGCCGTTCGGCCTCTGTAACGCCCCTGCGACCTTCCAACGGTGCATGCAGAACGTGCTCGGGGAGCTAAACTTTAATTTTTGCCTGATCTACCTCGACGACGTCATCATCTACTCGTCCTCTAGGGACGACCACTTAGAGCGACTAAGAGCGATCTTCGAGAGGTTGAGGGAGCATGGACTTAGGTTGAAGCCTACCAAGTGCCAGTTCTTTCGGACAGACATAGTGTACTTGGCCCATCACATCTCCAAGGACGGTATCCGTCCTAGTGAGACTAATGTGGAGGCCATTCAGCGTGTTCGAGAACCCAGTAACTACACCGAAATACGGTCGTTCACGAACCTCGCGGGTCATTATAGGCGCTTCATCCCTGGTTTCTCGCAGCGGGCCAAGCCGCTCACTGACTACCTGAGAGGGCCAGGGGCAACCAAGAAGAGGGAGGCTGTGGAACTCTCGCGTAAGGCGAAGCACGCTTTTAAGGAATTGAAGGCCGCGCTACTCAGTCAACCTGTCTTGCAGCTGGCTAGGTTCGACCGACCCTTCCTGCTGTATACTGACGCCTCCAAAATCGGGCTAGGAGCTGAACTGCAGCAACAGGACGATGATGGCAAGTGGCACCCAGTTGCCTATGCCAGTCGCACTTTGCATGAGGCCGAGAAAAACTATCACTCGAGCAAACTCGAGTTCCTAGCGTTGTTATGGGCCGTGACGAAGCAGTTCAAAGAGTATCTGATGCACGCACCGTTCAAGGTGAGGACGGATAACAATCCGTTGACATACGTCCTCACCACCCCGAACCTCGATGCCACTGGGCATCGATGGGTAGGTGCCCTAGCGAGCTACAATTTCGGCCTAGAATACATCAAAGGAACGAAGAATGTAGCTGCTGATACTCTGAGCCGTATGGAGCCCGAGAGCAAACTGACAGACCCCGAGCTGGAGTCCTACCGTCGGGTTAGATCCGAGGGAGAGACGATCACTCTGGATGTGGAGGACGTCCAAGCCGTGCTGGATGGAGCCCTGATTGGAACGAGCCATCGTGCAGAGGCCGATGCCCCAGCCCTAGCCCGAATGGTCCAGAGTCACCTGCAGCAGTCCGAAGTAGAGAGGTCAAAGGCCGAGGAAGACCCCGACCAAAGGTTGGATCTCCTGGCCGAGGCAGCTCTTTTGGGCGCTGCTGTGCGGGCTGCCAAGTACCAGCCCGTGGAGCGTGTTGACTGGCAGCAGGCGCAGAAGGACGATCCAGTCCTGAACAAGGCCGCAAAGTGGGTGTTGGGAGGTAAGAGCGGCCCCCTTGCTAAAGCATTGGGGGAAGATGCCTCCACCCCCGAAGGGCAAGCCTACATACGGCAGAGAGACAACCTCGTCGTCCTGCACGGGTACCTGTACGTGAAGTACACCCCGCGGAAGGAGAATGACCCGCTCACACTGTTCGTGGTGCCAAAGTCGTTCAGACAGCAGGCGGTGGACGGTTGTCATCGCAATGCCGGACATCAAGGCCAGGAAAGGACCTTATCGCTCCTTAGGGAATGATTTTGGTGGCCTGGCCTCACGAATCAGGCCCGCAACTCGGTGCGGGGCTGCCAGCGCTGTATCAAGTTCGAGGCGCGGAGCGTTAAGACACCGCTGATGCCGATTTACGCTACCGCACCCATGGAGCTGATGCACGTAGACTTTACGAGCATTGAGCGCCCAGTAGCGCTCAACCAACAACCTAAGGTGATCCCGGTGTTGGTCTTTACTGACCACTTCACCAGGTTCGCCTTTGCGTTTAAGACTTCGGACTACACGTCGCGAACCGTCGCCGACGTGCTTTACAAGCAAGTCATCTCGCTGTTCGGGGCCCCGGCCAGGCTCCTCAGCGACCAAGGGACGTGCTTTACTAGTGCGATAGTCGAAGAACTCTGCAAACTCTTGGGAGTCGAAAAATGCCGGACAAGTGCTTACCACGCCCAGACCAATGGTCAGGTCGAGCGAATGCACCAGACCATTATGCGGATGATAGGGAAGCTGTCTGGCGACCAGAA
>JBCAUG010492757.1:0-30048 GCA_038406175.1 Haplosyllis leylae
CCATTCAATAACCTAAACAGGTGGCAGTATTTTTTCTTGAAACCATTCAATAACCTAAACAGGTGGCAGTATTTTTTCGTAAAACCATTCAAAAACCTAAATGGGTGACAGTATTTCTTCGTGAAACCATTCAATAACCTAAACGGGTGACAGTATTTCTTCGTGAAACCATTCAATAACCTAAACAGGTGGCAGTATTTTTTCTTGAAACCATTCAATAACCTAAACAGGTGGCAGTATTTTTTTGTGAAACCATTCAATAATGGCAGTATTTCTTCGTGAAACCATTCAATAACCTAAATGGGTGGCAGTATTTTTTCTTGAAACCATTCAATAACCTAAACAGGTGGCAGTATTTTTTTGTGAAACCATTCAATAACCTAAACAGGTGGCAGTATTTTTTCGTAAAACCATTCAAAAACCTAAATGGGTGGCAGTATTTTTTCGTGAAACCATTCAATAACCTAAACGGGTGGCAGTATTTCTTTGTGAAACCATTCAATAACCTAAACAGGTGGCAGTATGGGGCGTGGTGTGAGGTGGATGGGCTGGAGCTCTGATGTTGCAAGTTACTGAACGGCTTCAGCCTCTCCTGGATTTACGTTAGAGAACAGCCTCATTGGCGGATCCAAGGGGGAGCGCCAGGGATGCACCCTCTGTTGGGACCAAATATTTTCATTTTCATGCAGTTTTTTTGGGGGAGGGGGGATTGACAAATTATTAATAGGTAGGCGCCCCCACTTTTATGGTTGGCGCACCCTCCTCTGGGAAATCCTGGCTTTGTACGTTAGAGAGCAGTCTCCTCCTGATGTTACATTAGAGAGGAGTCTCTTCCTGACGTTACATTAGAGAGCAGTCTCCTCCTGACGTTACGTTAGAGAGGAGTCTCCTCCTGACGTTACATTAGAGAGGAGTCTCCTCCTGACGTTACATTAGAGAGGAGTCTCCTCCTGACGTTACATTAGAGAGCAGTCTCCTCCTGACGTTACGTTAGAGAGGAGTCTACTCCTGACGTTACATTAGAGAGGAGTCTCCTCCTGACGTTACGTTAGAGAGGAGTCTCCTCCTGACGTTACATTAGAGAGGAGTCTCCTCCTGACGCTACGTTAGAGAGGAGTCACCTCCTAACGTTACATTAGAGATCAGTCTCCTGACGTTACGTTAGAGAGCAGTCTCCTCCTGACGTTACGTCAGGAAACAGCTTCTGCTGACGTTACGTTAGAGGACAGCGGAGGAATTAAGGTCAGAAAGGTGAAGAGACAGCTTCGCACCTTAATTATTATTTATACTTAAGGGACGACACTGGATAATGAGCTGACAGGCGCCAATCATGCCACTGGGGGAGTGACAGTTAATCTGCAGAGAAGTCATACGAAGTTAAGCGGTTGGAATTAACTAGAGATTAATAAAAGTCTGCAAAGTGCATTGACATTCAGCGGAGGAGAATGCAAAACTGGTACGGTTTTTTATTTCTTGCTATTGCTATTCATGTTTTTTTCTATTTTGGTTTTGGATCTTGCTGAGTCAGATGAATTTGGCTAATTCATCTAATTGCACATGGATACTAGAATTGACTATTCATGGATAAGTGAACTCTTCATTTGCATTATCCACGGAGCAGTTCACTATTCATGGATAGTTAAAATGTAATGTGGCACTATACATGGACAGTGCAAAATAAATTTGCACTATCCATAGATACCGAAATACATCATGCATGGACAAATTACTATTCATAGATAATCGATTTCAGTATCCATGAAACACTTGTCTAATTCAACTAATTAAATGAATTCACCTAATTTCAAAACCAAAATAGGAAAAACACGAATAAATGTGTTTTTTATGAAGTGCTGGGCCAGAAACAAGTGTTACTATTGCTTCTTCATGGTTTGAAGTTTACTTAACATATGGGCTCTCTTGTGCTCAAGTTTTCTTATGGTTTTTGTGAATAGATCATTCAATGTCTTGTGCAATTGATAGAAAAAGCTAGCAAGAGGTAGTTTCTAAGGAAACTAGACGTAATCTTCGAATTAAGTGGCGTCATAGATAAAAAGAAATGTTTACTTTTGCGTTGACTTTTTGCTCATTGGAAACGCACCATTATTAAGGTGGAAAGGTTTGATTCATCCGATCACGCATCCTTTTCTGAGCATCTGTCAATGCTACGTGGTGTATGAACTGATGAATCCAGCAGGGAGAGCTGCAGCCACCTTAAAAGTGTCGGTCTGACGCTTCAGGGAGTGAACATCTGAACCATCTGAAACACTGAAAAACATCTGAAAAATGAACACGAGATAGGGAATTCATGCTGTGAATAATGGCGGGAGGTTAGATGATTGCAGTGGTGAAACAGATGTCTCAAAACTTTGAACAAACAGGTGCTGGGAGACAAAGGAAAAAAGGAAGAAATGCCGAGTTAAAATTACTTGATTTAACAGGAAAAAACGATAGCTTCAGAACTTATCCACAACAGTTCTAGTAAAATAAAACATTTTTGAGAGATGGGCCTGGAATTCAACCGAACGCCGGAGATTGAAGATTTCATAGAGACGCCGGCTCCGGTCGTGTTCGGCGTCGTCCTCCTCACCTCCGGCGTCCTCGGAACCCTGTTCAACGCCTACCTCCTCTTCATCACCCGCGGGAAACAACTGCTGAAGAATCCCGTCATGATTCTCATGAAGGTCAGTTTTGTTTTTGTTTCGTACGTTCTGTCAGACAATGATGACAAGACTCAGTGGTGGATCCAGGATTTCCAAGTGGGGGAGGGGGCGCCAACCACAGGGGGGGTGCCAACTATTATTTGGCCAATTTTTCCCGAAAACTACATAACAAGAAGGCATTTTGGGTCGGGGGGGGGTCCCTCACGCCCCCCCCCAGATCCGCAAATGCGAAGTGTGGCTTACTATGGAGCGAAACGTGTAGCATTCTTTATTAAGCGGTGACAGATCCAGGATTTCTCAAGGTAGGAACCGATAACGAGGGGGGCGCCAATCTACTATTTGACCATTTTCCCCTAAAACTGCAGGGAAATGAAGAAATTTTGGCCCCGGGAGTGTAGGGGGGGTCTGTCTGTTTGAGCTATCACTTTTGAAGGACTAAAGCTACAGACTTCATTTTGAGCACGGAGACACATCTTCACCATAGGTGATTGGCTCAAGGTCAAGGTCAAATTGGTAAATGTCACATTTTAAATTCACTTTGATTCTGTATGCTTGTATTAAACTAAAGTTTACTAAAAGATCAAGGTCATCTAAAGGTCAAGGTTAAAGTTATTGAATGTCAAGGTTAAGCGGATGTTGCGCCTTCGACTGAAAGGCATTCTTGTTGAATAGTCAGTATCGAGTTCACGCTTCAGTCTGCATCAGTTATTTATTTATCATATCGTGTTTTTCCTATTTTGGTTTTGAAATTAGATGAATTAGATAAGTGCTTCATGGAACTGCAATCTATTATCTGTGAATAATAAATTGTTCACAGATAATGTATTTAGCTATCTATGGATGGTGCGAATTCATTTTTCACTATCCACGAAGAGAGTTCACTCATTTTGCACTATCCATGCATAATGATACTTTATCCATGAATAGTGAACAGCTCCATGCATAGTGCAAATGAAGATTTCACCTATCCATGAATAATCAATTCCAGTATCCATGTGCAATTAGATGAATTAGTCTAATTGATCTGATTCAGCAAGATCCAAAACCAAAATAGGAAAAACACGAATGATAGGGATCTTTAGCTGCATGAGGAGATTTACGTGACAGGGGACGTCATATTTCAATGTTATTTTTCACGTCTCATGTCACCTAAATCCTTGAACATTTTTGAAGATAAAATATCATGTTTTTAAAAGTCTAACGTTAACTTTTGTAAAATGCGCACAGAGTTTTTTTACTCTCATGTCATAAATGTCACAGAGTCTTCTAAACAAACGTATCATATTAGAGATTCATGGCAGGGCTGTTCTATATTTAGCCTCTTTCGGTTTAAGTGTCGGCCTGTGCTGGGAAGATTTCGACCTGGTTCCGGTTAACATGCTTGTAAAGGGCAAATGAACAGCAAGATTACATGATGTTGTAAAATCATTCAGAAAATTCATTAAATCACTGTTGTATATGGGGGTCCCCATTTTGACAGCTGTTCAGTGTCGCCAAAAATGTTGGTTTGGCTACACTTGATTAATCCAGTCACATTGAACTGGGGGCTTGGGGAAAGTGACGTGAATTGATCGACGCAGGGACACGCAGTGGGTTAGTAATTTGAAGATGAAACCAAAGTTGGTGTCTGAAAACTGCTGACCTGGTACCTAGTGCAAAATTTTCTGACCCAATTAACATAAAATTATGAAAGTACAGTGATACACACAATTTGAAATTTGGGCCAATGCTCCTTTGTAATTCGTACAAAAATCCTAAGAGATCTACGCGATGTTTCGCACATATATCAATTCTCAACATGAGACCATAACGGTGCATTTTTCAGTGTAATGCCTTATCCCTTGGATAATCTTTTCCGGAATCAACAAAGCAAATGAGAGATTGGCTTTAAAAATCTGTCAAATGAAAAGCAACGCTGTTTACAACAGCTCTCATTGGCCAAAAATTCATGCAGTTTTTGAAAAAAATTGCCAAATAATAGGTTGGTGCCCTCCCCTCCCCCTTAGGGATAGACACCCCTTCCTCTGGTAAATCCTGGATCCGCCACTGTATTTGAAGAGCAACAATGTTCACAGCAACTCTGATACCCTGCTTTAATTCCTGTGATTGATATATGTGTAATGTTATGTCAATCCTCATTACTAGCAATCATCGCCAATTTTTCGTAAGTGGAATTCTCGAATATTTTAGAAAATTTTAACCTTTATTAGAAATCCGATCAAAAATGAATTACACCTGTCTTAAAATGATAACAATGGAGTTTTCTCTAAATGCTTTCACTGAATTCGCTGAATTGCTGAATTCAGTGACAAAAAAAAAATTTTAATTTAAAAATGAGCAATGTGGGGTTGGAACCCATGATCTCCTGTGTAAGAGACAGAGATGATACCACTGTACCACAGAGACACAGACACCAGAGCAGATCCTTATACTGAACCCAATTCATGCCTCAGTGATTTCTCAGATTCCCTGAATTCGCTGAATTCACTGAATTCAATGAAAGTTATGCTCTATTTAGAGAAAACTCCAGTTGATGAGTCGTTTGTTTGATGTGGACAAAGGAAATTGAGCATACGAAACAAATACATACATGAATGAACTCGGAGAATTACTGTCGGTTACGTATTTACCATCCGTCCGTAATCAATGGTAAATCATTTCATTGATATTGGAGAGGAAACAAAACTCGTAATGAATCAAATAAACGAAAGTCATTTTAATATAAGTAAATACATTCACAATTATTTCTTGGTTATAAACAAGTGAGCAAAATTGACAGGTTAACTAACTGAATTATGAGACATCTCCCAGGAACACAATTCCAATGATTTGGTCATAGGAAAAGCTTTCCTTTGTTCAGCATACAGTGCCCCCTGGTGTCGTGGTCTAATCCGACGTCCACCTGTATTACCAACTATTTGTTGTGTTTACTGGCAAGTTTTCCGTCTTTGCTTCAGTGTAACTTGAGCATCTGCCATTTGACAGGATACTTTACTAGTGTCATGCAGTATCCATGCCATAGTAATTTATTTTATTATGTTTGATCCAGTTGATGAGAAATTAAATAAAAACAAGAAAGTCCTCCTGCGTGAATGCAAGAGGCATACCGCCTGCCGCATAGCAAATGCTCGCTGTACTGTCCTATCCGGGGGCGGGGTACCTGAATGGGGGGTACCCCATCCCAGCTGGGGAGGTACCCCATCCAAGTGGGGGTACCCCGTCCCTGCTGGGGGGGTACCCCTGTCCTGACCTGACCAGGGATGGGGTACCCCCCACCCAGAAAGGACACGGGACCAGTGAAAGTATTATCAAATGGAGATGGGGTATCCCCTGGAAAGGACATGTGACCAGTGAAAGTATTATGGAATGGAGGTGGGGTGCCCTGTTAACAGACAGACACCTGTGAAAAGATCATACTACGTACGCGATCGGTAATTAATTGGTTAGTGAACTGTTCCTTTGTTGGCTTCGTTCGGGTAACCCATGTACTGGTTGTTACCGTTACACTTGCGGATCTATTTTCGTACATTTGGTAATGAAACTACGGTTTTACTATTCGCATTATTCTCGACACAGCACCTCAATTTCCTGGCCTGGCCGTAATTACAGACTTACCAAAGAAAGACTACTGACAACCATTTCCTTCAGTGAGAACAGAAAAAAGAACTTCCCTGCGAAACTTTGTAAACTCAAAGGAGTTGAAGCAGTAATCAGTCGCGTGAATTATGAAGAAAGCTTGGTACGAATTCCCTCTGGGTCCCAATTCAAATCCACATGTTCTGTCTGCTCTTTGAGCCACTTAACGCGATAACCTGAGAACATTGCGGACCTGGTCCTACTGCTGTTGTACTGATTGGAAATATTGATTGTCGTGTCTACATGTTGGTTTATTGGTGACCCGCGGGCGAAACACTTACTTGTTACACCTTATCCTTTGCGTGGGTATTGGAGATACTGCAAGAGACATGTGGCCATTAACAAAGCATTACGATTTCGGAGCAGTGGTCTGGAGAGCATGATGAATGTCCATGAAGTGATTCAGAGAAAATGGACTGGTGAACAGTTGAGCCTCTTGTGTGCAAAGTCATTTTATTTTTCATCTCTCTTGTTGTCAGTACAAAAACACTGTTTGAAATACAAGGATGATTCTGCCGACTAAAACATGATAATTTTTGAAATAAAAAGTAGAAGATAATCAGATATCATAAAGAAATTGGAAAGGTTAAAAAGCGTGGATTTACACTTAGAAATAAAATCTAAGGTTAAATTGAATTTTCATTGCTTTGGTAAGGCAAATTACCAATTGACAAATAGAAGTATCTTCTGTGCTCGAAGTACCACAAGTATCAAAGTGTTTGGTACTTTCGGATAATAAGATCTAAGATATGCACTCAGAGCATGTTCCGTGTGATAAAACTAGTTAAGCCTACCAAAATACTGGTACAGCAATATAATATTGATCTTCTGTGCTATATTCTGCTGCTTGTATTTCTGCTGATATTGTTACACATCAAATAAGCAGAAGGATATGCAAGGTTTCTGTCAAATTCCCCAATTGGTTAATTTGATCATGTGGATTTTGTGGTCACCTGCTATTCCCTGCTGTTCCCTTTTGATGCTCTCTGGGCAAGGGTGTGGGTGCACATGGAATTTGGGTATTTCATGATACAATTAAAGTCCTCTTGTCATATGTACACCTCACCCCACATTTGAGTGGTCAATCAAATTCCCTTGTGATAACATCATTGGAACCTCTGTAGTATCTAGCTAATCAGTGTGCAGAAGGATTACTTAAGTTATGAATGGTATTCCTACTCACTCCCCCAATACTCAAAGTGCCATAGGCACTCCCATGAGCTGGGAGTAGTATCTTTTTGAGTTAATCCTCTAGACCGAATCAGCATACCCAGGAACTATTTTGTGTGGTGACTGATATGTCGGTGGTTACTTTCCCCTTTATAAGCTGCAGTGTGCCTAAAAAAGTAGGCCATTAAAAGCTCTGAACTTGTTACAAGCTCATACCCTTGCTGCATCCCCATGAGAGTGCAATTATCCCTTGTCATTGTCAATGTAATTTGTAATTCTTGTGCTTTCTGTGTTTTGTAAGTAAAGGTAACTGTAAATCCACCTTTTGCATTGTACTATAATTTCAGAGGTTGAATTAGCAGTCATTCCTAGATTTAGTTAGATTAAGTCGTAATCCCTGTTTTGGAAAATTAGGTGTGTCTATGTGTTTTAAGTGCTGCATTATGTCAAGAGTATTGAACAATGAACAATACCCAGTGAGGCTACAGTTAGAGAATTGTTTCTACAGACTTTCTGTTACAAAGGGTACTTGAATCCCCTCAGAAGAGCTCATATCACAGTGTTGACACACAGAACAATTGTTCCTTTATGAATTCTTCATGTTAGAAGGACTTTATTAATACTATTATACACAGACTGCTGGTTTATATTATTGAGCAAGTGTAGACATTACCAGAAAGTTGAACTGAGTTCCCCTTACCACACACCCTTCTTGTAGTTAATGACATCCTCATAAACTTTTTGGGCCCAGTGCACAAACTGATACCCATGTAACTGTTGTCACACCCTTCAATAAACAGATGATAACCCCTTGCATCCCCTGGTGTAGGATGATTTACCTGGCAGATTCAATACAAAGTAATATTGTGACAGTTACATGGAAAAGTGCAAAACCAAAACACATGACCCAAGGTTGTTTCGCATGCCAAAATAACTTAAATGTGGTGATAATACTAGAACAATAAAATTTCCACAATCGAGTTTTTCCACAATTACCAGAACACAAAGTTGACAGATCTGGCAATTCCTTCTTATTCCTGGTTTTTCCTTAAATTTGATACAGTCACTGATAAATTTGATGGTATAAGCTATTCCATCTTCTAAGTAATAAAAAGTATGAAAATAACTAATATGTCAAAATTTGCACAAGAAAATAAAATTTAAACTGAAACACAGAAATGCAGATCTGTCAGATCTGGCAAAATTGTATAATTGTGGAAAAACACGAAACCGCTCATAGTCCTGCGGCTTATCACTGTTTAAAGATCCACAATGTAAACTTCAAAAACATTTACTCTGCTGATCTCTCCTTTCAAGTTGTCACATTCACGTAACTCGTGCCTGGGAAAATGCGTACATTTTCTGGAAAATGACAATTGACAATACGATAAATATTCCATGGCTAACACACAATGCAAGGTTTACGTTTCCTGGAAGATTAGTAGCCAGAAACTGGTACATGTCACGAACAAAGAAAAAGATATGGGCGTCACCAGCTTTTTGAGAAAGGTTACCTGCCTTTATCTGCTCGTAACATTTGTAATTCAAACTAAAAGGTAGATGTTATTTTTACAGATCGCGTATGTAGCACAGCAGGAGGGTAATGTTTTCAGTGGTGTCTGTGATTCTGTTCATGGCAGGGGTCCACATCCCATAATGCACTGGGGAACTATTCCACAATGCAGCGTGACAGACTCTAGACCCGCTCCCCAGAAAAGATCAGGGCCCCTACCCCCTGGAATGACCAAGGCCAGAAATACTGGTATCCTCTTGGCCCCAACCACTCCTGATCCCCCTCCAGCCTTGGCCCCCATATCTCCAGCCACCAATGCATCGTAATGATGGGGCCAACGTCAACATGCCTTCGAAAGAGTGGCTGCCTTGTTGAAAATGGACAGCCTTTATGCCAGTCGTATTTCACAGCCTCCTCGGTGTGAGGAAGTTAATGAATATTTTAAATGGCCAAATAATGGAATACTTTGAAGTGGTATATTTATAGAGTGTTTGACAAATAATGTTTGTCACCCACAAAGACATTTAAGAGAGACTACAGACGTTTTCAATTAATAACAGCGACTGCATTGGTCACAGTGACTTAACTAGAAAGGCATTCAATGATTGATTTCTAAGTGCTAATCATGTATAATTAAGAAGATAGGAACATTTTTACTATTTCTATTATGGTTGTTACAAACTTTGCAGGAGGCAATAGATTAATAGGAAGAATAATTCACAATTGTCTCCACGTGAAATTAATGTGCAACTCTTTGACAACATGCAATATTTTGATTAAGGTTACATTTTAAAATGTTGAGTTTTTTAACTTAGTTGAAAACAAAATGCTGTGTCGTCTAAAACAGCCAATGTCTGCCGACATATTCTAATAATAGGCACAATTGTGAATTGTTAAATGTGATTCTCTTCTGTTGCTGGCTCGTTTGGAGTCAGTTTAGTGATTGACTGAATAAGGGGTCACAGGGATTTGGGGGAAGGCCTTGGCACTTTTCTGATTAGTAGGCCTACTTTAAACTGCAGTCATTGGTGGGAATTTGTTTACACAGATACTAAAATGACGTCACAATATCATAATGATGTTACGTCACAGCAACGAGCCAGCCTGTTGTAGCTTTTCACGACATAGTAGTTTTCTACTTGGCAGAAAGGAGGAAGAAAAAGTGAATCCATCTTCAACAATTCTTTTGCAGGCAATACAGTTACATATCACACATACTCTTTATATTCCAAACATCAAAATACATTCTGCCTTTGTCAGGTTTCCTACTTTTTAATTGACGGTCTGAAAAAAACTAGGCAGCGCTAATAATAATGAGCGTCTCTGCCACTCGTAATCTTTCAGTTTTCAGTAGGAAAAAGAGGAGATGGGAAATACATCATTGAAAATACAGGCTGAATTTTTTTTTGCAATAATGAGCAGTGGAAGATTTCTGTCTTCGTGTATGTTTACCTTACAGAAGTAATTGACTTCCATTGTCACTCTGCAATATAAATTTATCCAATTTAGAGAACTAGATTAAATATTTTGTGAGTAAACAATCAGCAATTACTCTCCATGCAATATTAATTCATCACATCTTCTGGGAGCAATATCCGTCCGCGTTACAAGCACTGAATTATACCCCGTTCGAGTGGTATTTAACAAGAAAACCACGATATGTATGGCACAGTTATTTGCCTCATTATTAACGAAGCTGTTCTTAAATGGCGTTGCTTATTAAATGGCAATGCCCTTACACAATATTTAGTCATTAATAACGTCACAGAGTGATAGTTAATACATGAAAAGGAATGTATTAATTCATTCAATTACAGAAGCATAAAAGATAAGTTTGTATTTTGCCTTAAAATGCTTTAAATTATACAGAAGATGCCTGTGATTGATGTATTTTAAATGACATTAATGACATTTGATGTGAGACTTTGCTAGATTTCATGAGACTTGGACATTAATGGAGTCTATGAATGACAATAATGATTACTTCCAAAGACATTTAAAAATAAATTTCATAAGACGACTTACTTGTTTTTACGATCTGTGCTGGATCCTACCCTAATTCAGTGATGTTTCAAAAATATCTTTCTGATACAGAAGACTACGTGCCCGGATTTTCCCAGAACTTCCTGGACCACTCTCTGAAATATTCCAAGCCAGACTAAACATGTAAATTCCGTCATGCATCCGGAAATTATCTACGAGCCACCAGTGAAGGTCGTTCACTCCGTTTAACTGAGAGACTTTTTTCAATGGGCATTCTGACCAGTGCCTATTGGCATTGTGTTTGACTACATAATTGAGTTTTTCACGAAAACCAATTCTGCCAGATCTATAAATTACCTTGATAAATTACCTTCCCAAAAAAAAACCTTTCGCCAAAACCGGATTGGGAAGTAACTAATGGAACATCAATGTATTTGGCAGGTGAAATCGGTCAGTTCGAAAACGCATGTAAAATCCAGCTGAGACGCGTTAGGTATGACTTGACAAAACACAGCGGTGAATACAAGCAACTAAACTTCACATTCAGGGGGGCACTGTGCACAACGGGGGGGGGGAGTATTTTTAGTCTTGGACTAATGTGGTTGAAACATTTCAATGAAAAAGTTATCAATGCGAAAAATACCGAAGCTGCGTAGTTACTCTGCAATTTCACAGGTCAATGTGTTTTCAGCAAAGAACAGCTTTGACCTTGTGCCTGTTTCTACACTCCCATTGCATTCACACGGTAAATAAAGAAACAATATCCAGAACGAGGATATTATCATTTGATAAACAGACATCCGAGTAAATCCCAGAACCATTACATTATAAGATAAGAATGCAAATGAATCGGTCCTGTTATCAATAAGGAAGATCCGACAAAACACGGGTGCTAAGTGGAAGCACACAGAGATAGTGTCAGGATACATCACTTTTCCAGATGAATCTATCAGCGCTAGGAATGTGGTTTTAATTAGAAACTTCCCCCATTGTGGATCCGTCGAGTATAATCACGAATAGGGGGCATCGTTTTTCGCAGAAGACTGTGTTACCTGAGTTCATTTAGACTAGACGCTAATATCAAAACAAGACTCATTTCTTATCCTGCCCTCCAGATGAAATCTTTTGTTTTGATCCAGTAAGTTTCTCCTCAAATTGGACAGTTTTTCCTCAAACAATTTGTTTACCAGGAATAAATCAAGATCTACGATTAAATTTTACCGTGAAATAGTGTGTCAACAAAAGCACGAGTCCCTTCACCAAGCATATGTCAGTAAAATTCTCAGAAATAGTTATCTCGCAAAAATAAATTGTTGACTAAAAAGACTAATAGCTACTGTCAATTTAGTAGAAATAGAAACGCTAATCGACCAGTAAATACAACACATATTTACTATGACCTTAAACTTTTCCGTTAAACCTTGTAATTGTTTCTTACTTTTTCATTTAAAACCCTCTAACCCAAATTGTTAAATGAAATATTACGAAATGGCTCCTGGCCACGGTAGTTGTAACTTCATGTACTAAACCTTCATCGGAATGTTTCTAATTTTTCAGATTTCAAACAACATTGAAGATACCACATTGTAACACACCCAGGGTTTTTGTGAATTATGCAGGACTGATTAAAGTGTAAGCATTAATTTTCCTAACAAAAACAAAGTCACTTTGTTGCATATTTCATTCCAGGAAATGGTAGACGTTTCTTTAAATGCTTATCATTGAGATTCTAGATTCAGCTCAAAGCGGCATCTAACCCAAACTTTTTGTAACCTGTGGCAGAATCCCTCAGTCTGAAAATGAAGATTGATATGTTTGCACAGCTCACAGATCTCCAGGACGATTTAAAGATCTTTGTTGACAATAGAACAACTTTCGGAGCAAGCAGACGGTGATCAATAAACAACAGCGAAGAACTGTGTGCGGCACAATTGTTTAGGTTGTTGTGGATGTGAGACTTTAAATTCTAGTCCAGCTGTTCGTGGACCTTTTTGAAAAGTCTTTTGCAGGAACCTCTCTGGGTAAGCAAATAATCTAACGAGGCACGCCTCATCTGGGGTTCAAAATGGCCCCCACGCATTGCCATTCTCAAAATTGACGAAATTACAGTCTCATTTTTTTGGGGATTGGGTGTTGACCTACTTACCAACTTTTGTTCCCGAGTCTAAAATGATAAAATTACAATGTCTCATATTTTGGGGGGGGGTGTTCTTTGTCAACTCCCCAAGTTTTGTCACAGATTTGCTGCATGCAGAGGAACTCAGGTCGATCACAATATGGTCCCCCTAGTGGATAAATCCGCTAACGGGGACCGCAATCGAGTAGCCCGAAAGTTTCCAGTCAACAGCTTAATGTGCCCTGTAGTGGGTGAAGCACTGAAAACATTATTTCCAAGAACCGGGTATTCCTAGAGCGAGAACTAATGAGGGAACCCCACATTTTCAAATTCCCATTTTGCAAGCATCTATTGTAGAGAAAAAGACTTTGTGCACTCAGAAAAACAGAGTCCCGTTGTGTCTTTCTAACTTTGTTGAGATCCTGATATTTTAACTTAGTAGTTTTGCTGCATCGGAGGACTGTAAAGTCATTATTTTGTGTTTGCTGCAAGGAAATAGCTGGAGTCAGGTGATGAATACTCAAGGGAGTATTTCAGTTCAACACGACTCCAAACAGCCTTTGAGAACAGGAAACCCAATACAAATTGTTGGGCACATACAGTGGTAATAGCAACTGTACTGCAATTTAAAAACAAAATGCACATCAAAGCACCACTACTTCTTAAATTACCTCCATCTGCTTTCAAGCCAACCGTTGTTTTGATCACCGAATGACCTGACACATGAAACAGAACTTTCAGCTCCGTCACTTGGGCCAACGTTTTTTCCATTCAAACTGTGTTACTTTTCCTGGTGGTGTCATTTATGTCTTGTTGTGTTTCTCCCTTAAAAAGGATCCTCAAGGTTTCCCATTGTTGCAAAGATTCTTCTGTTCCCGTTTCAGTCTCAATCACATGTTTCGTGAATAACTGGAGCTCAGCTGAGTTCTTATTTTACCCATTTCTTCTCATAACTTTTCCAGATAATATGCAGCAGTACATATTTTGCTGGTGGTGGCATACTTGTGAAAACATTTAAGACAATGTTAGCTGGAAATATTAGTGCTCCTTACTCAATTCTGTGTTTTACCAGTTCTGTGATAATCTGATACCACTCTCAAAAATTCATTTTACAACATTATATTAATTCAATTAGAAAAATAACATGCAAGTTCTGTCATTTGTTTTACACCAAGATAAAAACTGCTTTTAGCAAACATAAGACAATTCAGTCTTCCGGTTGAAAACACAGAAATTGTGAAATAACAAACCGTAGGTTCCAATACCAGTTTTCAGATATTGTTGCCCCATTTCACCAATTGCAATCAGAAATATTCATTTCATCCTTTAAGAGTCATTGAATAAGAGGAAATCTGACATTTACTATCCCACTGATGAAACAGACAGATTTGTAGAATGACGTACTTCAGCGAAAGCCATATCGTAATATCAGACATATCATTGAGGCTTGAAAGGTTATTTGATGAACAGTTGAATACTAAAGAGGGACTAAGAGGCCAGTAGAGTCCACAGGGAATGAGAATTATGTAGGTTCGGCCTTTACATGTGCCTCTCTCTCATTGTGTGTCATTCTGTAGAACCAATACATTCCATCCAGTATTTTAAACTATATCAAATTTAAATCCAGTCTGGATATGTACACAAAAAGCTGGGTTTTTACTGGCTCGTTAGAGTCAGTTTATTGGTTACTTCGATGTGCTCTTAACATCTTGTCCTAGCCCTTAACATCTGGGTCATGAACCTTTGGCAGTTTTATGATAATTAGGCAGGCCTACTTTAACCTGCAGTCATTGGTTTGGATTTATTTACACAGAATGCTGCCACGACGTCATTTAACGTCACGTCATGAGACAGTATTTGAACTATGTTCGTGACGTCATTTTTTCATTTTAATTGTTTTCGGAGGACTTGAGTTACTTTTATCCCACCACTCGTACCCTGACACCGCGAATGTGGATCTCCTCCCTGTAGTTTTTTTCATATCGATTCTGTACTGTGACCTGCCAAGTGCTCCCTAGTGCTGCGCCTACCCAACACAACATCCTGTCTGTTAGGTGTTCGCTTCACACATTTTTAGTACCAGAGTATGGACTAGCTGGGAGTCGATACAGGGATCCTTCATTGACTTATCTCATTGGACAGACTCAAAATACTCAAAATACTCTTTACATTAGGATTTAAGTGTCATAAGTCAATTTTTTTACAGTTTACTTGTAAATTACAATGTAAATTGGAAAATTAGGGAAATCACAAGGTTTTCTAAAATTAAGGAGATACATGTATGACAGAATACCTTCTGTTTGCAAATATAACCCAATTACTATTTTTGCTTGTTTGGTACAACACGATGAATTTCAAAGCTTTCAAAAAAAAAAACAATCTGGTCAGGGGACAAAATATAGAATATGACGTCGTCGCTACATTGAACGTTTGCAATGCTTGTACGTACGTTCTGTCACCATGACAACATTCTGTGTGGTTCTCACCAATGACTTTAGCCCAAATTAGGCCTAATTATCATAAAGTGCCAAAGGTTCCCTTCCACCCTGTCCCAAATCTTGCAGGCATCCCAGATCAATCACTAAACTGATTCTAAACGAGCCAGCAAGTAGTAAACGGTCTATCTGATGATGGAATCTTTGACCAGTCAGTCTGACTCCGAGCAAGAATAAATACATCAGAGGAAATAAAGATTGATCGATCTGAGTTTGTTTAACTTGAATATGCCCAATGATGGCTTGAAACTGTTTGATTGTTGATTGCAGGACAAGCCTCCGAGAAAACAGACGAGCATCAATAAACAGCATCAAAGAGCTGTCTCTGGGTTAGTCATTCATTTACCGAGTGAACGTCGTATTCATTCGTATTATTTCTAATGATCCATTCGAGTTTTCCCATAATACACAAAGTTGACAATATTGACATTTTTGTACAAATTCTAATGGCAATAAATTAAGAACAGTTAAGTACCAAATCAGCTTCTAATCAAACTTAAATTTTTCATGTTACTTCAAATTAAAATTCAAGTGATAGGGTTCTGCATCTAACTTAGTTTCAAATTTAAGCAATACACAAATGTCAACACTGTCAATTTTGTGTATTACGGGAAAACTTTTTTCCAATTACAACGTGAATGACAGTCTAGTTGTAGTATTTTCCCTCCATGAAGACTTTGCTTTTATTATGTCTCTCCGTTTCTCCGGGTGAACTGACATTTACTCATGACGCCACTCATACGTCTCTTTAACTTACAACAATGCCTTCTATCTCTTGATAAATACTGAAAATGGCCAGTTTTAGGTCCATTCATACCTAGCTCTTAGCGATAGCATTAGCATTAGCGATGCCAAAACTTCTCAGCGGACATCGCTAAGAATGGGCAGGATTCCAATTATTAGTGAAGTTCGCTAACGTTAACGCCAAGAGCTAAGGGTGAAAGGGGCCTTAGAATCCCTGCTACATTCAACTGCATGTGGTTTCAAGGGACATCAATATGTTTCAACCAAAGTAAAGACCCACCCGGCCAATGAATTAATAGATTAATACGGGCATGATACTATCACGGTATAAAGTCTTACAAGACTGTTCATGCCCAGTATCTTCGTAAACCGTTCTAAAAACAAAAGCATGAAATGTAACACAAAACCTGTTTTTCACCTGTACACGGAAGATACGAATAAATATTATTATTATTATTATTATTATTATTATTATTATTATCAACATATTTGTGTCGTAATTAAATTATTTTAAAATTTGTATTTTTTTCAAATGTATCAAACTGAATGAAACAAATATAGGATCAAAGTAATATTATGAAAAAAATTAGTGTTAAATATCAGAAAAATACCAGGAAAAATAGGTCTCATGATAAGCAATCCTTGGAATATTTTTCCTTCTCCAGAAATGGTATTGCGCTGTTTTGGTGTGTGCGTGGTACACCATCAAACAGCAAATAATCGTCGAAAAGGGAAACTTTCCCGAAGTTCTATTTGTTTTCCATCTTCCATAAAAAATATAGGCTCGTTATCAAGATTTCAGTCTTTTTGGTCCATGTAAATGCATAATAATTTCCAAGAATATTAACTTAGCTTCCTGCATTCATGCATAATATGAAGACAATTTGTACAAGTAATATGGCTAGTTATCTCTGGGATGTAAGTGAAAATATCTCAGCTTTTCTGGAATTGTAAACGTATTTCTGCCGTTAAATGAGAACATTGCCTTGACTACCGGAACAAGTTACCATATCATTTCTTATGAATCAATCAGCAAAAGGCTGACATCAAAATCTTTTCATGAAATCAGAGTGGAATCAGTAAGAACAGACGTGATTGGCACATTTTGACGGGAAACGTGGAGATAATTATATCGCATAGCTTGAATCAACGTTGACATGAGTACTTCGGGGATAATACTAATGTGAGGGGTAAACACCGACACGTGACCCTAATAGTTGTCGGATTTGTATTGTGTGGTCAGCAATTTAAGTTGGGAACAAATTCCTTTTCTTAGAGAGGAGGTGAGTTTTCATTGTCTATGGACAGTAAATACTATCGCAAACAAGTACGAAACCAAGGGAGACGGAATTTCACTTGGTGGAGTTTTTAGATTCTGTGTTATGCAGTTTAAGTACTAAGTTCGTATGGAAAAATTTGAAAAATTTAATTCTTCAATAAGTTACTTTTCGTAATAGCTTGTACTATTTTGGGCGAAATTTGTTCTGCTTAAATTTGGTTACAGAATTTTTTCCAGACAAGTAATTGAAGGAAGAATCTGATATGGCTCATTTAATGTAATTTAGTCACCATTGTGTGGGAGCTGAAAATGTGGATATCAAAAAAAAAAAGTTGGCGGAAGGAGGCGGAGAAAGGGACGTATGAACTGAAGCTGCTCAATTCCCGCAGATTATCAACGCATCGCTTTACAGATTCAATAGAATCACAACAAAAGACCAAACCGAGCCAAAGCTGTTCTCTCATCTGTTCAGGAGGATAGGTGCGGATTACAGTTGAGCTACTACGTGATCAATAAATATTCTTATTCTCTTCGGCTACATTCACACTGATCGTCAGCATTCCCGCATCGAATGCGTCTGGGACCCACTTGAATTTTAACATTAGCATTGCCGTTGGCGGTAACTCTAGTGGCAAAACTCCAATGTGAATGCCACTGGTTGAAATCCATGTGATCCTTCCAAGCAGCAGCGCTAGCGTTGTCACTTCCGCTCACTCTATCGCTCAAGGCTCATTCACACTGTTCGTTATTTTCTGATTGCGACCGCAATTCTTGTTATCGCAACAAATGGGTTGTACAGGAATCAATGGAAGTGTTCACACTGTGTGACTGCAACAACATCACCAACTCCTATGTCACCCATTATAAGCAAAAACAAATCGCAGTCGCAATAAGAGAAAATCTCACAGTGTGAACGAGCCCCTAGTGTGAATAGACCCTTAGGAAAGTGATGCCTTCGTACGTTACCATGGATCATTGAAAGTGAAAGTTTGTGTAACAGTACTGTTTTTCAGTTTCAAAGATTTCTGTGAAAGATACCTTAATGGTGGTAAATGTTTAAAATGAAATCCTTTGGCTGATGCATCCCGTTTTATTTTCGTTCCTTTTAATTCCTTGATCAGTTTCTTCGCGTTGTGTTTGAGGAAACTTCTTTGTCTGTTTTATCCTGTTTTTTACAAACGTGCTGCTTCTACTTCATAAACTTTTACTGCTTCGTCGCAAACTAAATTTACCTTCGCTTTATAGTCTAATTTAGAAGTGCCGTTACTAATTTTAAACCTTTGCTTTTCCTATTGATCTTTGAAACGTAAATGAATCTCTACCGCGAAGGTCGACAAAGTTGCTAAGGTCTATTTCAATATAAATTGGAACATAAAAAGTAATATCCGACTGTACTGATTCTATTTCAATTACAATTAATCTCCTGCTACCTGTTTTATCTAGAAGCCATAGAGCATCAAAGTCTTCCTTGTATTCGCAATCCTTTGAAAGTTTTTGCCCCCTTCCCCTCCCTTGCCTAGTTTCTAAGTAATGCGTCATCAACTACGATTCAATTGGTGAGGATTCATCAATACGATAAAAACAGCGGGTAGAACGTAACAAAGTTTCTGGGGTTCGTCAACTCAACAGCTTCATCAAATTTCCCAGTTACAACTATAAATTGCAAAAATGACTTGACATCAGCTCATTTTACTTTCAGGCTCAGCCACAACTTTGCGAAAAAATCTATGAATAGAAGGAATAGCAATGACACACCCATAGCTGTGAGGATTGAAAAGGCCAAACCATCAATTAGTGTGCGATCAAGGATTAGGATTAACGATAATCGCTGCTTGAGCTAATCACACTGCACTGGCAAAACAGATATGAACAAAAAAAAACCTTGATCGCAATTGCTTGTGTTTATCAGGAAACGTGCTCTGTTGAAAAATCCAGATGCGCATGATTCACTTCAATGTAGATCTATCTAACTTAAGATTTTGTGAGGATTTTGTTTTGTGTTTAATATATGCTTGACGAGACGAAAGGAAAATTGTTTAGAAGTGATCGTACTGGCAGTTTCCGGAATCGCATTTCCGTTGAACTCATTTGTAGACACATTCGCAGGCGGTGACACTAATTGGGAAAGACAGTTTGAGGACTAGAATAATTCCACAGTTATCATCTTGACGAAAATGCCTCGCAGATATTGGGATGAACCCATGCGGAGATCAGGTAGGCTTCCAACTCTTTTGCCAGCTTTCACATTTTCTTTGTGTAATTTGTACTAATGTTTTGAAAGAACTTATTCTTCTTGCATTTTTACCAGTAAATGTTGTAAACGTATTATGAAAGTCTCAGTTTTTTGTGTCGTAAAATTATGTATAATTGATTTTTTTGTCGTTCTTATTTAATTTACTTCACCCCTGATAGGAAAGAAGGATGGAGTCAAACTGCATTTTCAGCATTCCTCTTGCATTTTTCAACCATTTTTTGCAGTAGTACGGCCCCTCGCAATTTTTCAACCATTCTTATATCATCTGCAATGTATTATTCCCACACTTTTTCCTTTTGCCGTTTTTTTTCTTCTTTGTCTCATGTAATATTGTGTTGTTATGAGCCGGTTTTTTTTTCATTTAATCCTCGGCTGCAGGTGTTGATCTGCCTCACACAAACAGAAGCCATAAACTCCGTCCCAGCAGGAGCTTTGTGATCCCCTCAATAGGAAATCATTGAGCTCCATCGAGCATCGTTTGACTGTGATATTGACGCATTTAATGTGGATTGAATGATGTTTATTTTCAATCACTAATGTGATGTTTTTCCATTTCTTGACCAGGAAAAGTCACTTGATTTCAGTTGGTTCCTCCTCATATCTAGATCCATAACTTCTATTGTGGTGATGCTCCATACAAAACATTCTAGAGGTCCTTCTGTGTGGCAGGTCAATAGATCAGATTGTATGCTGTTCCTCTGGTGGCCCTGTAATTTTCTCCACTTCTTCTTGGTCAATAGCAGCCCATTTCTGCTCAATTCACCATTCACATAGCTCAGTTCAGCATTCTGGACATGAATCTAGATCTAAGTAGCCCAGGTTATGACCCCATTCATATATTTGTTCAACACATTTTATGTAGAAATTGTTTTCTAAGTATGTGAAGTATGAACATCTGAGGTTCTTTCATCAGTCACGCATTGATTCAGAATTAAAGACTGAATCACTGAAATCTGAGGAAATTTGTCTTGAACTGTTTGTCACCCTACTCATAGTGATGCGCAATTTGAGATAATTATCTGAATCCGTCTCTCGCTTTGGATTCTAAATCACCGATCGGTTAGGGCCCGTTTATACCAAGCGTCAGCGTCAACACAGAGTCAACGCTGCGATGATGCTAGTGACATAGCTCTCATTGAAATGACTGAAAACAAAGAGTTGCTTGAGAATGGGGTTGCAACCCATTTTGGAGTGACTCCATTCTTGTTAATGAGAGGTATGTTATAAGCATCATCGCAGTATTGACTCTGCATTGGCGCTGACGGTTTGTGTAAACAAGCCCTTAACGGAATTTGTAGTTTCGAAGAATTATGGATGAAATGACATCGTCAAGTGATCTCAACAAGATTCCCTAATATCATAATGAAGTGAGAACGTCTTTCGTAGGAGGAAATATGACATAAAGTGCGCTATGAGATCTGCGTGAACAGTTTGTTTACATTGAGAATAACCTCAATCAAGTAATTGTCTTAAAAGTAACAACAGATAAAAGTGTAGAAAATGCTAGACAATGTTGTATAAAAAGTATCAATATCAGCAAAGATTATATGTGATGCATGAACGGTTGAAGTCTTATGGAGATGTTGTACAAAATATAAGAAACGGGAAAGACTGTATCAAATAACAAAACAGTTATTCTCTCCCACAATCCTCCTGGAAGCATCACGCTACTCCAGACTTTACTAATTGTCAGATATGGAACGGACAGAAAATTTTTGACAAATTGAGCAGGCACATTTTTACTGCCTTTCAAAATAACCTCAATTATATTAGATACAGTTATGCTGTGATCCTTTGTTGAATTATTACCCGTAACTGGTGTGGACTACGGTAGGGCTGCAAACCCCTGTAACTTTCTTACGCCTCAACTAAGAACATCAGATTGAGATATACTCATCGAAACACATTTTCTTTACTAACTTTCTAAAAATATAGAATAAACATTGGTTTATTAGTTTATGTGGAGAACCATAGAAACTCGACGGTGTAAACTTCATTTGTTGGTGTCGTTTTTACTAGAGAATCATTTTTACCGGATGTCTATTTTTGTGCGCATGCGCGTACTGAGCGGAAACGCTTTGATGCGGTGAACACTTCCTGAGTGCGGCGTACTCAAGCCGTACATACGGTACACAGTTCGGTTTCAACCCGGCGAAGAGTCCTTTGGCTGTTTAGCTATTGTCGTTTCGTCAAAAAGACAGGATGAAGTCGCGCGTGCCTGTTCCCTCTTGTTAAACCTGTCCTCATCTTTGAAAAGTACTTCTGAATAGGATGCAGGAAATGTGACCCATTTTGATCTGGGAGTCAATTTGTAAAAAGAGCAAAGTGCACAAAATGTTTGACCTCATTCCTTGCCCACCTCTTTAAATATATGAATACGAAAATAAACTCTATTAGTTATTCCTGTAGTTAAATGTTTTCGTAATTCATTCCATGATGAAACAGTATATGTTAAAGGGCAATCGTTTGCTTTGTCTTCAGCCAGGCCAATGTGGCATTTACCCTTAAAATGTAATTCCCATGTACCTCTTAATTTCTAATTGCATATTTACCAACATCAGTTGGTGTAAATAAAGAGGAAAACTGCAAATACATAGGAACACAAAGTTGGCAATAATCCCAATATTGCCAACCTTCTGTGTTTGTGAAAAACTCGAATCTTTAATCAGTCTAGTCTCTTTAACCGGAAGTTTCCAACAAAAAATTAATTTAATAAATAACCTTTTCATTTTTCTGTTACTTTCAGAACTATTTTGTAGAAGCTACAAATAGAGCTTCACACGTGCGTTTTGATTTCACTTTCTTTTTCCATTTCCGTTTCCGTCGCGACGGTTGAAAGATCTCTTGGTCTTGACACTTGTGTGGGAAGTACTAAAAAGAAAACAATTATCAAGTTGGTACTCCCCTCTCCTCTTAAGGCCATTTCAGAACGATCGAAAGCGAAAACGAAATTTTCTTGATGTTAGTCGATTACTTTTTGATATATATTTTTTATTGTTCCGTGATCTTTTTCGCTCTAACTTGTGCTATTTGGTGGTGTGAATAGACCCTTACATCTCTTTCTTATTGCAGCTTAACGTTAAAGCGACGCACTTTTAGGAGCACACGACAAAACCTTCTAATCTGAAGCCATTGTTCTCAATTTGTTCCCTTTGCGTGGGATGCTTCAATGTGTAGTTAGGCAGGCAAAGCCGTGACAAAGTGCCCACATTAACAACAGCAGTAGATTTTTGTCTTCGTCTCTCCCCTCGGCGCTATTGTGATTTCTCCTCTGTCAAAGAAGCACTTTAGTAAATTAACAAGTTGTTTTAAAGCCTCCTCTGTCTTCTCATCTTCTCCTTTTGATTTCTTTTTACATCTGTACTACAAGTAATTTGCGATTACTTAGATCCACCCATTTCACTATTGCTATTGCTTCTATCACGCAGCTTCTTTTATTTCAAAGTACTTTCGTGACAGAAGCGGGTGAAAACTTCCAGTCTTTTTATTCAATTTTTTAACCGCATTTAATACATTTTCGAATTAACTGATTTGTTATTTTATTTGTGGATAAAATGTCCCAAGGTTTTAGATGTTTTTGATGAGCTCTCGAATGGAAAATTCGAGAAATTCAGTGGTCCACTTGATGAAATAGTGACCATTTTTGCACACAAATTCAACGTCCTAATGTCACGTCGTAATAGGATGTCGTGACGTTATTTCTTTCGAGAGCTTGGAAACCGTTACCATGTAGGGTGACTTTAATTCTGAAGTTAATGTCCAATCTCGCTACTACATTGTTACTGGGACTTCCGGAAGGCTCTTCAGACATAAGAGCCATGACCGAATACAATAAGGACATTGACCGACAAATTGACCGCTTTGTTTTTCTTGCGCAAGTTTATTTCTTATTGACCTGGTAATAAATGACCAACTTATCTGTTTTATTGCGCCACAGAAAATCATTGATATTACTGTCTCACTGAAGTAGAACAGCTTGTACCCGTTTTTTGTGGCTTGTTAGAGTCACCTTAGTGGTTGATTGGGGAGGCTCATAACATCCTGTCCCAAGAGAGAGATGAGCCTTTGGCAGTTTGATGATAATTAGGCCTACATTGGCAGTTTGATGATAAGTAGGCCTACATTAACCTGCATTCATTGGTTGGAATTTGTTTACATAGAATGCTGCCATGACATCATTTTGCACATGCCATCAATTGGGCCAAGACGCAACGTCACATTTCTTCTCTTTATCCGTAGAGATCGGCGTAGCAAAGCACAGGTCAACTCCAATAGACTTTATCTTAAGCAGAAAACGGATGTTCACAGTCAATTCCTTTACAATTGTTTTGAAAAACATGCGCATTTATTGGTCATTTAGATTCATCAGATTGTACAAAATTCAATGCTGTGGAATTTTTAGAAATCAGTTTTTGTCATTTAACTTCTGTCAACTTGAATGGACTTAGTTTGAAAGTTTATTGTATTTAAATAAAGTTTAGTGTATGCGAATTGATATCGTTTCAATGGAAAATTAACCACAGAGAAACTGATGAATCTAAACGTCCAGTGCATCGACATGGTGAAAAATTGCAAACTTTTTGTTTAACTTGAATGAGCTTCGTTTACTTGATGTCTGCTGAGCAGTGCCTTCTTGTTTGTGAGCAAGAAAGAAGCGATTGTAGTATTCACGTCGACTCAGAATTTAATCAAATAGTAAAAACATGAATTTGAATTTGAAATCCATCAAACCTAAATAGGAAGATGAAAATAAAAACGATGTAGCTTCATAACAAATAATGTAGAAACTATGATAGAGCCATGAAAAACAATGACATATGCGTTCTCGGATGCCTTCGGTCATTCTTTGACACTGATGCTTGAATATAAATTATTTACGTTTCTGCTTGGTAGAATATTGTCAACAGTACAAACTCATAGCAGAACATGAGCATAGCTCAGGGCACAGAAGACCACTGTTGATCGCATGGTAGAGGTAAACCGTCATTCTGAAATAGGTTCCCCATCTACAATCGAAACTCAAGAAATGATGCAACTATAAAAGTTCATTCACACTGAGCTGCGGCAACGACATTTTAAATAGTACCATTGTCGTTGCTGTCACAATTGGGCTTAGAACCCATTTCATGACAATGCCTTTGCCATTGCTGTTGCCGCAGGTCTCCATGTGAACACTTCCATAGAGACCATTCTTGACGGAACAAATATTTAAGTTGTCGTTGCCGTTGCCGCAGTCAGTGTGAACGGACCTTAAGGGCCCGTTCGCACTTGACGACAACGACAATGTAATTTTGACGCCAAGTACAAATAGTACCATTACTATCCATGCAACTCATTTTATTTTGTGATCAGCAATGAGTGTAGTACAAAATTATGAATATAATATACCGTTATTGTCAAGTACGAACGAGCCCCCAATGGTTGTGAACTGGGATACGATTATCAAACTGTCCCGATGAGCTGGAGATAAAAGGTGATAATTAAATGTCAACTGATTGTGTGAATACTTTACAGGAGAAAACTCTACTGGTCATGAGTTTTGTACTTAACGCGTTGATGGCTAATAAATGATTAAATCATCAAACAACTTTTGGTAAGGATGCAACACACTTAATGTGCACCCTTGAAACGGCTCATGATGTGACTTCTGTGTATTGTGAAGCCAGGATGCACCATATCCCAGATTGCTAAGTCGATTGGAACTATTGATTTATGTGTCCAGATGTTTGTTTATGGAGGATCCACGTGGACCATATAAACCACACAACTGGGAACAAAGGGAACTATTTTACGTCTAAGGGTCTTTTCACACCAAGAAAAAGCGGCAGGTAAAGCGAAAAAAGATCAAATAACAATAAAAAGAATAAAGAATAAGCGACAAACAGCAAAGAAACTGTTCGCTCACTAAGTTTGGATGCAGAAACCACTGTATCATTTCCATTTGCTCTGTACTGACTTACACATAATGAGCAACCTCCCCTACACCTCACATGTTTATGTATGCCCCTGGGTTACCCATAACATTAATTTTGGTGTGCTGGGCCACCCATGTACATACTTGAATGACGGACCCATTTTAGCATGCCCCCTAGGTGTACTGGAAGATGGGAGTGTATGAGACTGTTACACCACTATAAGAGGTTGATGCATCATTCATTGCTACCGAATTCTCCAAAGATTAATTATATTTCGTGTATGTGTCTGTCAGATGCGCAGTGGAATCCAAAAACCATATGATATGGTTTTAATTGCTTTTTGGAAAATGATTAGAAGTCGTTTGCACGCTACGTGGTTTAACTGCAGTCCCAAAATGGTGTTTGCATGAAATTTATTTTTACTAAGCAACACCTGAACCATAATAAATTTGATCTCGGTACTTTCCACTGATTAAACTGGAGTTTTAAAGCAGTGCTTTGTTTGCAAGTTGTCACGTAGGGATATTGTTATATGACCATAATTTTGAGTACAGAATGGTAGAAAATGCACAAACAGAAAGCGGCGGCAATAATGGTCTACAATCTGGTCTAACGGGCACTGTAATGAATGTTTAAAAGGCTTTTAAGTGGAGTCCTAGAGATCTCCAGCTTGTTAAGGGGTCTTCAATGAGTAGGACAGATGCATCTAAATTGATAACAGTAATGACCATTGGTTTTCACTGATTTTTAAATTGATTTCTCTACTGATTTACTGGTGGAACTTTCATTGAGTAATTTAAAGTAGCCTTGAGAAGATGTTCAAATACTGGGTCATTGATTACACCACAATACTTGACTTATAGTGAAGGGCTTTGTGAGGTGACTCCGTATCTTCCGCGGAAATCATTGGTGGCTCGTTAGAGTCACCTTATTGGTTGCGTCGAGGTGCCCTTAACATCTTGTCCAAGCCCTTAACATGAGACTTTGGCAGTTTTATGAAAATTAGGCCTACTTTAACCTGCAGTCATTGGTTAAAATTTGTTTACAAAGAATGCTGCCATGACATCGTTTTGCACGGGCCACCAACTGGGCCAACGACGCAACGTCATATTTATCATTTTCTCGAGGAAACAACTCGGAAGAAAAACATCATTCTCTCCGTCTGTACAAGGACAGACATAACCACTAACACTTTTTACACGGTTTTGAAACAATGCAGATTCACACAATGGTTTTTTTTCATCTCCTCGTTCTTATGAATAACGTGTTTTACGGGAATAACAAAAATTCTTAGGGGCACATGACAATTGTTCGCACATGAATTGATTGTTTTTAGAACAATTATATGTCTCCTTTACATCAGGTTCAGCAGGTGCTCCGATGCTATTAAGAGATCACCATGTGAAGGTACACACATGCGGTTGCTTATAGCTACAAATAAATAGAAATCTATATTTGCTTCTTGGTTAGAAAGAAGGCGTGAAACATCAATAAAATGTCATTTGTTCATTTCCTCCACCATTGCATTATTTTACATTATAATCATCACCTTAATCCTAAAATATTCCGAGCCTGAAAAAATTAATTTCCACTTTTGCTTTGTGTATTAATCTTCTTAACCGAAGTAAGGACACTTGAGTGTAACGTATTATAACAGTGATCATATCATTACTTGCTTTTTGGGGGGCTGCGAAAATATAAGGTTTAGCAATTGTAAAGCGTCATCTTATCTTAAAATTTCCATTTGGACCCAATAGACATGCTTCATTTCCAGACACATCTATTTTGTCTGACCATATATATGGTGCCATGTGGAACTCTTTAACCTGACAATTTACAATGCACCCGTGTAGGTGAAATGCCTTAAATAGCTAATAATGCCCCAGCTTAAATAATTGTAGACACAAAAGAAGCAAACGTTTCCATTTTCGATGACGCCAAGAGCGTACCTAAACAATCGAGTTTTTCCTAATTGAATTCCAAAGAATCTACAGAATTTGGAGAACGTAGTATTCGAACCTGCTATCTCTTGTGTGAGAAACCAGCACAGTACCACAGCACCAGGAAGGTACGGGTAATAGAAAGGATGTTTAATTGGCCCCAATTCATGCTTCAGTGATTTATCTGAGTCTCAGAATTTTTTGGGTTTTTTTTCAAAATACATTTCTGACCAATTGGATCAATTCATCTAAATGATTTGAAATATAATAGTAACCTAACTGTAGATGCAGAAATAACATGAGATGAGTTGGTCCAATTCGTCTAAAATTTATTTTGAAAAAAACCCGACTGTTACATTTGTGGAAAACTCATATAAGCCAGAACTGAAAAAATCGAACTTCTCAATGTCGACAATCCACTCAAAGTTATCAATAGAAATCATTAAATTGAGGTCCCTCAGTGTTGACCTACAGCCATCACTTCATATGAGGTGAACATTGAATCTGATATTTTTGTGAACACTTTATAGAAAAAAGGCATAACACGGTTCATGAATTTGCTCATGTCGTTGATATAAATAAACCTCAGTTTAATGGAAGCTGTATTGTGTTATGTCATTTAAATAAATAATAAATAACATGGTTTGGCACTTTACGTCCAACAAAAATCGGCAATGAAGCGGTTCGCATGCCGTGTCGTTACAATGGGATTTTTTTTCAATTCAACTCCGGAAAATGCGCCCCCGCCATTGCTTGATTGACACGAAAATAAACAGAGCACAAAAATAAACAGAGCACGAAAATGGATTTTCTCATTTAGATGTCAGTGTGGTCCACTCCAATGTTCTCTAAATAAAGATATCATGGCCAGAAATGTCATGCTTTTTTGTTTTATACAACAATAATTACTAAATACATAATCAAAAAGCACAGCTCTGTCATAAGCCAGACGGTTTATTTGTTGTTTTTTTAAATTAATACTGAGACCTTCTCTCCTGATGCTTTAATTCTGAAACTGTTTGTGGAAAAATTCCATGTTACCTCCACGTCAAACGTGTGACAATTTTCACAGAACACATACATAAATGTTGCCATGACATTGTTCAGTTCTACAACTTCCGCAAATGACGTCTCTCCAAAACACATAGTGCAAGATCCAGTATTGTGACGGTGACTATTGTTAAACAAGAAAATGTGACAGTCTTCAGATAGAAATCTTGAGGTCTATGTCGTTAGTGTCATTCAAAATCACATATATATTATAAATGACCAAGTCTCGTGAAATCTCATTCAAGGATATATCCATTACAAGAACACGGTCGTCTAAGAACGGCTTTGCAAGAAAGGTTATATGCGAAGATCGTGTTTACAGCACAACACAGGTTTAAATAAACAAAACTTATTTAAATGCTACCTTAAAAGCAGCATAACAGAAATAGATCTAGAAGTCAGCTCGATAGGTGTGGCTAACAGGCTATTACAGTCCCACAAAAAATCAAATGCCTCAGACGACGTACAACCTTTGTCTGCAGAGACGGCCTTCGAGCATAGTTATGGCCTTGTTTAAGGAAGAGTTAACTGCTCACCTGCATGAGGTTAAGGAGACAGCTTGATCAAGCGATGCCTTACAAGTGTCCTTCATGTTATCTCAAGGGGCTCTCAAGCTGGATTACAGCTTTCAAAGGTCAAGGAGACGGTGTAGTAAAAATTATATTGTGATTACGAAACATTAACCTTAATTGAATTTTCACTGTGCTTAATTTAGGAATGGTCCACATGGTCTTAAGTTCAATTCATTTTCAGCAGCCTTTTGTAGAAAGAGGAAATTAACATATCAGTCATGGCTACGCTTTCAATAATTAGCCAGGAAAGGATTTTAGATTTAAAAAAAGAAAATGAAATATTAAATATGAACCACACATTTATTACAGCCCGCACTCGAATGTTTGGGGAAGGTAATGTTTTCAGTCGTATACATATGTCAAAGGGAGTCTCCCTGTCCCATTGCGTCATGGAATAAGACCCAACCCCAGTGGCCCTTCAGTCCCAAAGAAGGATCATGTTAGAAAGTTCCAGCCGTGCTCTTCTCTCCCCAGGAAGGCCAAGACCAGGAAGGACTGACACAGCCATTGCCTCCCCCCTCCACTGGTCGAATTACATAGCGCGGGCGGTTGGCCTTCGACTGAAATGCTTTCTGGTGATCCAGTAGAACTCCTTGGTTACACATTCCAGAGTGTCCAACGTAATGCCGGAAGTCAAAGCTGTTCCGTTAAGAGTAGCATTCTTAATACAGGCAATTTCTTTGTGAAGGTGAATGGAAACAAGTGATGTCTAAGTATT
>JBCAUG010492758.1:0-15301 GCA_038406175.1 Haplosyllis leylae
TTGACATTTGTTAGCTGTCAAGGAAGAAAGACTTGTTAATTATTGTGGGCAATAAAACTGTTAAAAGGAAACTGAACGTGTGTTGGCTTCATTCAGGCATCTCCTGGTTCGCGAAGAGATTCCAGGCTGCGAGCCTGTGACACCAAAGCAACCGAGTTTTTCATAAACACACAGAATTGGCAATATGACAATATTGGCGTCAGAGGCTTTACTATATGAAAATAAAAAAAAATCCAGCAACAAAATATTACCCCAGTGAGTACTGAACCTGGGACCTGAGCCATTTGGATTTGATGCACTACTCTCTGAGCTATTGAGGCATGTGTTTCTTGGGAAATCTAATATCTCAGTATGGTCAAGCTCTGTTGGGAATGATCTAAGTCCAATATTGAAGTGGTGCAGAAACAAAATTTAAGGATATCCCAAGTAGTACTTGCCTTGATAGCTCAGAGTGGAAATCATTAGACCTGAATAGTTGAGGTCCCAGGTTCAATATTTACTAGGATTTAATTTTTGGGTTTTCACATAGTAAATCACCTGATGCAGATATTGGTGTTCTTGCCAATTCTGTGTGTTTGTGAAAAATTCAGTTGGCAATGGTGACATATCAGACATGTCTGTCAATTTTGTTCAATTTGGTAGAGATTGTCGGCTGTGTTGTGTGTGTGTGCATTTGAGACATCGGTTTTCTGTTTTCTAATTTGTGATTTTAATCAGTATACTAAAGAGTTTATTTCTTCACAAAAATTGGATGGCTGCGATTACACGAAAAAGTCGAAGGACTTTTCCTCAGTTCGGAACAATTAATATAGGAATTCTACAAGACATGACCTTCGGCAATTTACGCAAAAGAGCCAAACAGTGCCAGGACATGCCTCTTTAGTTGGAGTCCTCCTTGTTGAAGTCCAAAGGTTTTCTGGTCTATTCTCACAAAGGTTTTTACCTCATATGCATATTTTTGATTAATCGCATCAATTTGAATTTAGAGAAAATTCTGTTATACAACTTCGATGAAGGTTCAAAGCATGCACATGGAGCGGAAACGAAATCTGCCTTTTGCAGAGTCCAGTGTTTTTTGAAACAATTAAAGAACGGTACCATTCTGAGGGCATTGAAGAGAGGCAAGATTCCCACATGTTAGATCAGATGTCACTACATGGTCGTCCCTTGTGTACGACATCCAGCCTTCATCTTTGGCACGTTTAAGCCAACACAGGTTTGGGTCGCACTGCAGTGGATTGCCACTCAAGGAGAGAATCATTTTGGATGGATGTCCGCCCGTGTCTTTGAAATCGGAGGGGTTGAATATGTTCCAGGCGAGAGTTCGCAGGTTATTATTGTCCAAATATATCTTTTTGATGTTTGAAAGGTTGGAGAAAGTTCCAGATTCGAGAACACTAAGTCCATTATTGACGAGATCTAGTTTCTGCAAACTTGGTAAATTGTCAAAGTCACCATGTCTAATTTTTGAAATATGATTATGAAATATTTCCAAAATTTCGAGCGATTCCAGTCCTATCCACATATTACCCTGTATCTGCTTCAATTGATTTCCATATAGTGAAAGTTCTGTGAGTTTATATAATTTAGTGAAAGTTCCAGCTTCGATAAGAGATATGGAATTAGAATAAAGAGTCAGTTTTCGAAGTTCTACTAAATCTTCCCACATTCCACTCCTAATTACAGTTATTTTGTTGTGGTGCAATTCCAGTATCCGAAGATTGAGAAGACCCGTAAAAGCTCCAGCTTCTATTACAGATATACGATTATAATGAAGATACAATTCTAAGCAAGACGAAAGATGCGTGAAAACTCCAGCTGTAACTCGGGTGATGTCATTGCTGTTGAGGTGAATACTGGTTGTTCCAGATGGTATACTCAAGGGAATCTCAGTGACTCCAGAATATGATCGATCATAATTCAGGCAGTAAACGTAGTGCAGAAACAAAATCCAGCCTAGAAAATGAAAGTATCACATGTCGATGACCAGATAAATGAGGTGTTCTCTAATGTATCAGATCAGAAATGCCAATAATCTGAAAATTTATCGCTTTTGTTATTTCTGTTACGAAACTCACAGAAATGATTGAGGATGCCCATCCTTCCAATTACATATGAAACATATTCAAGATAATTATTTTGACCACGAAGAAATTTTTTTTGTTAAAATCATATCGCATATTACCAGCGAAGAAAAACTTCCAAATGTAGAAGTTTTAAAGAGAGAATAAAGAAATATGTAATATTATTGTGATTCTTTGTCCCGCTGTATTCATTCAACGTCATTGCAGCGTATGTTGTCATTGGTGAATAATTACTAAATATTCTCATCTATTTAAGAATTTTCAAGATTTATTTTCAAACTTTTGATTTTGATAATTCCAACTTTCATTTAAACTGACATTTGTAATTTGCATAAATCAATTCATCTCAATGAAAATGTTTTCCAAGTGTCATTGAAATATTGTTTAAGTACCATGGATGTAAGTCTGCATCAATTATAACAAGAAAATAATTGCATGACACATTGAACCAAAATGTGCTCCCAAATGTAAAAATATTGCAAGTGATTGCTATGGCGACAACTAAGTGCATTTTAAAGAAACTATCAGGGAAATTTGCAATAAAACCATGTAATAAAACCAGTGAGTCATCATTAACGATAACATTATCTTTACCTAGAAATTGGTCACACTTTCAGTTAAGTACCAGGAAAGAAAACCGAAAGACAACGTCAACATTGCACGCGTCTGATCAACTCCAAATTCCCAGCCATTATTTTTAGGAGCACGGTATCATTTTCTTTTCAGAGTATAAACCAAAATAACTTCTTGTTATTTATTTGACTATTTTGTAGCAATGAAAGAATCTATCATTTCAAATCGGTACTTCCACTAACACACAGACTTGGCAGTATTGGCATTCATGGCTTTTCCAAGCAACAACCAAAAATTACCCCGAAATCTTCATAGTCGAGTTTTCCCATAATTAGCCTCAGATGCCAACCTTGTACAAGTTGACATTATTGGCATTATTGGCATCATAGTAGAAATAAATGAAATCCTTTACAACTCAATATTTGAATGCATTTACAACATACAACTAAAAGGAATTTACTACGGTAAAAGTATTTAAAAAGGAAATAAATTAGAAAACATTTAAAAAGTTTTGAAATAATCTGAAATGACCACTAATTCTTTCATTTTACATTTGAAAATAAATTCATGGCATTTACCTTTTCCATTGGCAGTAAAGGTAAAGACTCTTTAAAATTACAAAAAGCATTTACAATTAGGAATTTAAATGATTTACTTTCAGCTTCGCTTGAACACAAAAATAACGCTTTGATCTTTGTTTGATTTTTTGAGAAAACTAAATTGGGCCGCAAGTATTTTATCAATAGTAAGTGAACATTAGTTCTTCTGAACGGAAAACTATTTAAGTTTCTTTGGCAAACATCTATTCAATGTAGACGCACATTTTCAAAGTGATTTCTTCCATCGCACAAACAAAAAACATGACAGAAATGATATTTCCTCACTTTCACTAATTTCGGCGAAAAATTTATTTCCTTTGCCATTAATCTGAATAGCATACATTTCAAGATCTTTACAAATCCATGAAATCGACTGGATATTCGGTGGCTGGCTCGACTGATGAAAAAAGAGAACTAAAACTGCAGTCCAAAAGACTTGGCCGATTATTAACCAGATCATTGATTACAACCTGTGGATCAAATTTTGAACTATCCTGAGAGCCAACATAACCTTCATCAGAGTTGACAGATTCTGTGGAACTGCTTCTTGATGGAGATATTGAATCCGTGACACCCGCATCAATTCTTTGGCTGTTTTCTGGCCACATTGCTAATTCTCTCTGATCATCGCAATCTGAAACAAATTATCCATCATATAAATTACTATTAAAATGACAGATCGTTCCTTTGCCTTTCCGAATAATGAAAAATATATTCATTAGGAACTGAAACAATTGAAGAGTCATATTTACCGATACTTACGAACATCTTTAGGCTTTGTGGACTTTACGACAGCAGCTCTGCCATCATTTGTCTTCTTCTGGTTCTTACTTCCTTTGGGCCTACCACGACGTCTTTTTATCTCTGTTAAAGAAGCACATAACTGCACTTACAGTGGACTTTAATTTCTTCAAATAGTACAACTATTATTGATATATTCTGCAATACCTTCACCAACTGGAGTAACGACATTTTCTTTTATCTTTCTTTTCTTCAATGGTAATGGTTGCTGTTCGATGACTGAAAATATATTAAAATTAACTATAATTGAAGAATCAAAATAAAGTAATCCTACATCCACTGATACTAAATCCCCAGTCATAGTGTAAAAAAACAAATTATTTTCATCATTGAATGCTTTGGGGGGCGTATTCAGGACAAACATAATGGTTATTCTTAAATTTCATATATTACTCAGTCTTCCTCTTCATCAGTCCACATTTAGTCTGTTTCAGTCCCTGAGCATCGCTGCACACAAAATCTCCTTCCTGCATCCTGTCTGGTGCGCCACTACATAGTACTTTATCATGGACACTAAATAAACATAATTCCCCCCCCCCTTCCAAAATTTATCCAGTAATACAAAAAGCCATACAGACATTTGGAACTATAACTTTTTCCAAAACAATGTCCCGTAACAAAACAAAACTAATTTTAATATTTCCATTCACCTTTTCCATCATCATGAACGGCCACATCTGAGTTGGCACCATTCGTCTGAGTGTTACCCGGCTGCTTGTCAACATCTGTGGGTGGAAATTTAAAATAAAAAACATTTCTGTTGTCCACAATAAGATTTCTCCTTAGAATTAAACTCACTTGTGGATTACACTTCCAAAAGCAATACTACTATTGTAAAACTCACCGCCCTGTCCGGACCATTCCCCATCCGATTTTTCAATCTAAGAAACTTGTACAGAAACAGACACAGTGGCCGTTTGACACATCTTAGATACTTTAGCATTTATCTTCTTCTTACGTGGCTTGTACTTGCCTGTATGTTCAAAGAAAATCATGACAACACAAATGGGTGATTATCCTAATACTAAAAGAAGACAAGTACTCATTGTATTTCTGTAAATAAAACGTTTCTCAAATAATCACCTTGTTTCCCTCTTGGCAGCCTCAAATCCTTGTCAACATTCGGATTGAACATCTTATCTAAAATACTTGCATACATGTACATGTCGAAATAACATCAATGAATGCTTTCTAACAAATTACCGAAATGTCTTTTCATAATACTACTGTCATTTTTACTAATTTCTCAATAGTTACTCACTGTCGGACACTTTGTTCTTCATTTTCTTGTACGTCTGTGCCAAAGTCATTAACTTTAACTCAGCTTCATTGTAATTCTCATCTTCAAGTTGCATAAGTTGGCTACCTTCACCAGGGTATCCTGTCACCTCACCAGTTTCTTGGAATCTTTTCAATATCTCACCGTGACCACCTATCGTTGTACCATAGCCGTGCAATACAAATACTATTGAGCCAGTAGGCCTAGCATTATCACCATTGACAATCTTTTCTCTTTTCTCTGAAACTCTACCACTAACAATTGCACTGTGGACAGCTGTTTTCGTGCTAGATTCAATCGTAACCTCAGTTCTACGAAGGGTCTCTGCCTAAAAATAAAAATCCAAGAAATGAACGTCAAATATTAACCATTTACTTGTCACCTCCCTGATGCTTACATCTCATTTCCAATGAACGCAAAAACTATAATTTGCTACATGAAAGAAATAAAGAAATACCTTCGGATCAAGAACTTTCTCCCCATTCTGACAATGTGCTTCCATCATGAAGCTCAGCAATTAGAAAGAAGTGATCATCTTCTTAAAATCCCTTATATAGCCCAGAAATAGGTCACACCTGATCACTTACCCATTACAATTGACGTAACTTTTAATTAACTACCCAAATTCAGTTGCATCTACATTTAGATGAGCACTTAATTTCGACCACTTTTAATTTTTACAAATGCAAATAATGAAGCATAAATTTAGTGAATTTAATTTCCACTCCACTGATTAAATTTCTGAAAAAATTCCTAATTCAATACATGTATGTGCTAACACTAACTGAATAATTTTTTAAACTCAAATGTCAATACATTTGCATTTCTAATGCAATTACATTAGCAGAAATACTCTACTGCAAATTCCCCAGGCACGCAACAGAATTCAGTGTCCGAGATACAGGCTGGTTGTCACTTAAAGGGGAAAATACATTTTATCTTTATCATTATCATTCCTTAACTCTAATGCAATCTCTTCACATTCTCTGTGAAAATTATTTGGAAGGGCCCAATTTGCATATTGAAATGAATCGGCCACAAATCTTCCTTATTTGTCAAATAAATTGTTTCAAAATATTTCTTAAATTTTTAGGAAGACATTAACAAATATATATACTGATTTATAAATAAATAAATACATAAATACAACAAAATTCATCCTGCTTTAACGCAACAGCCATAGCAATGCATCCGTTAAATGACCCATGGAGGGGGGGGGGTTTGGGGTTCATTCATTATCCTCATTGGCCCCATGCCCTTGTTGGCACTCAGGGAGTAAACCCCACCCCCCCTTGTGACTATAATGTCCCCTAATTCCCAGCAGAGACAACCCCCCCTCTTACTAAACAGAAAAATGTCAAAAGAAGCTGCCTCCTTAATAAATATGCGCCTGGCAATAAGAAATATTGAAAAAACTATGAATAGCAAAATATTACTTACCTGGCTGCATGAATAAGCAATATACTGAGGAGTGTTGAAGGTGAAAATCGGTTGTTCAAAATCCCATCGTTCATCGATTTATTTCACTACGGAATTATGAACAAAATTTCTTTCAATTTTCTAGCCCTCAGACATCAGAAATTGAACTTTTTTCAAGTTTCTAGGTTAAACTTGATAACCCTTTAAATTTCTAAAACTTTCTAAATTATACAAAAGTACATTCATGTGCAAAAACCATTTGCATCTACTTTTTTTGTGAAATATCAAATCTCATATTGAAATTTAAATTGAATTACCCTAATTGAATGTGTTTAAAATAATGGAATTCAATTAACATTACAGTATTGTCTAAAATAATCTAAGAATGTTTTCCTGCATTGCTCAAAAATTCTTAATCCCCAATATTTATAATGTCCGTTGCTTTTCCACTCTTCAGTGACACATGTTTGCAGCAGCATTTTTTATTTCAACAACAGTCAATAAAGTCTTAAAGTATGAAGTATTATGATTTACCTACTGCTGCACACCCCTCAAACTGTACATGGGACCGTTGCTTTCTTATAGCCCAATTTTTGTTCAGTGCACAAAATAACATCTATGAAGAAGTAATGTTACCCCCTGGAAATGGAATCCACATCCTCTCTCAGTTAACTCCTCTCAGTAGTCAAAGCATGCTGAATGAGACAGAAAATTATGAGACACCTACAGTACTAAAATATGTAATAATGCTCAACATTCTTGATATGTCCATACACTAACAAAAACAGCAATTGATATTTTTACTCTACTTATAAATAACTAATACTCAAAAATTAATTCATACCATTTAATGAATACAGAAACACTTTCTATTTTCCTTTCTCAGGAAGTAAGTACTTTTGACAAAATAGTCATATTAATTTTCTCCATACACCCTATAAATATTCTAATAATTTATTTGCCCTGAGCAAAATCAGTCTTCATAAAATAATAGTTAACAAACCCTGTCCAATGATAATTGTGACCTAGGGAGTTATTCACCTATCCCTTGTTAATTTATTGCTGAAATTTTCAATTTAATGGAATATATCAATTGTTTCAGTCATTGCTGCATTATCTTATATGACCCTTCATTAAGTTCCAATGAAAATAACCTAGAAATGTTTGGACTTCAACTGCACAGTAAAGTATCATTGTAAAAATATTTATTGCAAATTTATTACATTGTGTAATTTTTAAAATTCAACTGTTTGTCTACCTATTCTCAATATAAATAAATCACTTGTTGCCTTGCTTTGCGTGGGACATGTTTCAGTGGGGGTATCAGGGCTACATTGTCTCTTTATTACTGTACTTGTCACCCAATTGAATAACAACCATACATGACCAAGTACTTTTATTTGTTGATAATCATATTTACCCCCTCCCTTCCCCCTCCCTCCCCCCCCCCACCTGCACAGCCACACAGGATGGAAACTTGCTTACAGAAGAACTGTAATTCCATAACATCTATTTCAGAATCGCATATTAAGAAATAAATTCATGTCATTGAAATAATATTACTTGTATCTTTTACTTCCATCAACAGTTGTATATCTATGGAAAACGTTCGGAATAAATTCCAAATTTCGTTCTGTTAAGAATACTTTTTAGCAATAAAATTTCCGTTCTGTTTTCGCGCCAAAACAGGAAATTTTACTCAAAACCGACACGCCTTTTATCGTGATAAAAAAGCAGTGAAAATTTATTCTTGGATACTTTACGCATACTTACTTCTTTCATCTTTCATTTCAATTTAAGGTAAGACATTAAATTTATCTTTCCAAAGTGTCATACCACAGTTCAAGCAAATTTCAACATCGATATCGCTTCCATAAGCCAGGGAAAAAAATTCATTGTCTAGATCTAGATGCAGACATTTAAATTATTACTCTTGAAGTGGGGATAGAGTTGTGTGTCATTAATATGTATTAAGTAAGGAATACTTAGCCAAAAGCACAGAACGCAAATGTGCAATAACCTTTCATGCTGCATGAATTGGTAACCAATTCAGAGTAAAGCAATTTTAGGTGGATCTAGATCTACATGAAATTCATAAAGAAACACGAAGCTAAAATTTCATGTCCCATTTGTGGAATACATACTATTGCTCCTAAGTTACCTCTGTGCATAATATACATTTCTTGTAACTACCGTTGTCATGCTCATTTAAATTACTTAGCCCATAATTTGTGCAAATAAAAATTACAGGGTGTGGACGCAGAAATGTCTGAAAGTGATAGAAACAAATTTAGACTGCCAAATCCACAAGCAGGTGTGCTAACTTCTTAGTACTTGATATTAAATCTTAGTCTGTGTACATTTCACGCGCTATTGAAATGATCATCCAACTGTCCTTGAATCCATTCACTCCAACACTAAAGTAAACTATTCTCAATCAGGGTATGCTGAACCGAATAAAAAGAAGCAAAAAACCTCTGATGATGGATTGCCTGCAGCTAAAAGTCTTGCCCAACAACATGTGTCTTTCGGAATTCCTGTTTCCATGTGAATACTGTATTTTCTGACAATTTCATATAACTGCCTAGAATATCTGACAGACAGTACATTTTTGCAAATACTCCAATCCAAGTAAGTGATTCACTGCCATTTATTGAAGGACATTTGACTTCAATTTCTTTCAGGGAAATTGACAATTCTACTGGTGCTGCTGCTACTAGTACTGGAAGAGTACGTGATCACGACAGACGCCTATCTGACGACTCCCATGGATCGGCTCATGCATCTGGTCTTGATACTGCTAGTGGATTGAAAAGCTCACCGACACAAGAACAAAGGTAATTAACATTTGATATTTGTTGATACTTGACAGATGATGAATTTCATGGAAGAGCTATTTCGTCACTTCACAACTGAAGATCGCTGAATTGGGGTATAGATCGTATTGGAACAGAAGTTATCATTCCCTTCATGACATTGTAAATACAATTCAAAAATTAAAAATGTAGTTCTGTTGGGGTGAATGAATTTCTTTACACATTTATTACTATTGGATTTCAAAGCATCATAAGGATTTGAAATTCAGTTGAAAGAGATGTCTCTGAAGGTAGTTTAATTCGCAAATTTTCTGATCTGCTTTAAGCATTTTCTACTGATTACTTGAGGATCTATCTTAATGGATATTTATTACATGCACTCATTTATCATTCAGACATGTACGACATGTTTCATTTAAGACAAATATGTGGGTAACAGGTTTAGGTTAGGCTAGTGTAAAATGTCAGGAGTGGAGATAGAGTGCACATGCTTTTGGCTTTCTTCTTGCAAAACAGCATCTATCCATTCCCCAACTACCTTTTCACCCTATGCCGCCTTATCCCCATCCACACATCATGTGTTTTGTGTTCAAGGCAACCAAAAGATTGCACTCAGTGCAAATAATGTGCATTGATGTACCTTGTAGAAATAGGTGCAACTTAGTACCTGAAAATCCTTAATGTTACAACTCTATTACATAACAGTTTAGCTTCATTTTAAAGTTAAAGGTCAAGCATGAATGGAGCCATCTGATGTCAGCATGTGAGGTTCTTTAATTTGCACAAGTAAAAGCTCTATGTAAATGTAAAAGGTTGACAGTAAATTCTTTAGAAAACTTGAGGTGAACAGGGAAACCCCAACTGTCTTTGGCTTGGCCAGGCCAAAAGAGTGTAATTCAGTGTCAAACATTTCCTGTGACTTTCCCACCAAAACCCCTTGATGGATAATGTATGCATAAAGGTCTTATGATGTGAAGAGCACACGCGGCTTGTTTGTGTGTTCAAATAATGTCCAATCATTCCAAAAAAAAACAAATGCACAGTACCGGTTAGCAATCATCAAATTGGGTGATGAGTACACCCAATTACCATATTACATGTGGAATTGTATTCCTACTGAAATCCCTCATAACATACAGCATTAACCAATTAACCAATTAAGGTGCAAGTGGAAGTAATTGTTCTAAAGTTTTTACGTACCTTCAATAACCACCAAAGGCCCTACATATTTGGAACTTTTCCCAAAATTAACACCCCTTTATTGGAAGTAGTGTGTCTGGGTGTATCAATATTGTCATTTTTAGGTAATAGGTATATAATAGGAACTTCACGTAAGGAACTAGAAGCTCCAGAAATAATCAGCACACTGTTCAAAGTCATATAGCACCAAGCATGAATTTCTCAGGTACTTTTAAGCTATTAATCAATTCTCCACCATGATACATAAAAATTGGAGCCTTTGGCCTGTTGGACGCACTACAGACATCTTAACAATGCTGTCAGAGCCTGAGGAGGTGGTACAGCTGAACATAATTGTCTTTCACAACCTGTTAGTAAAATGCAATCATAAGGGCTTTAGAGTGTTTATACATGTAATTATGAGGCTATAATTTTTATTAGTAAATTGTAATTATTGTACTTATGAATGTGTTTCTTTTGCAAATTTTCTTAGGTGTAATCATTAATGTGGCAAGTCTCATCTGTCTCAAGCATAATTTGTCTCATCTATTGTGGCATTTTAACCATCTGTCTGTAATAAATGTTTCTCTGTTTTGTTTGGCCAAAAAATTTAATAAATGCCCTCTAAATTTCCTCAAGTGAATATTATGGCTGATTACATCATTGTCCATTATTTGGAGAAGATATGATTATCTTTGTAGCTTAATGTTAACTCCTCAAGCAATGACTGTTTATGTGCACCTCTTCATGTTAAATCAGTCTCAGGAGTGTAAAGTAAAGACCGTGCCTAATCTGAGTATTTGTATGATTCATCACATGGACATCCCATCAATCCAAAGTCTACCTGCTCACCCAGTAGTACAGTCAGGAGCTCATTCCTTTGATAAATATCTCCAGTGCATGAAGTAATATCCATGAACAACATCTGTGACCCCATGCCCTGACATAACTCTTGCTCTGCTCATTGACCTGCCACACACAAAAGTCTCAGTTGTCTTGATTTCTACTACACATACCAATACATTGTAAATACTGGTGACATAAGGCAGAGTTTATATTTTATTTTCCAAAGTGTGTAATTTTATCAACATGTCCTGAACCATGTGCCTGCATGAAATATTAATAGGAAATAATTATATTTACACAATAAGTATTTGACCATCAGTCTGATGTGTCCACAGCTTCATTAATCAGCTTTTTGTTGGGTGTTATCCAGTGTTGGTGTCACAGGCTACACGAGGCCTGGATCTTTTCGCGCCCCAGAGTGCCCTGAATAAGGCACACCAATGTCTTTAACTTTTAATCTCTTTCTTGCCAGTTTACTCCAAAACCCATAACAAGTTAAGGAATCATAGAACAACACACACAAAAGTTGAGCACATATTTTAAGACATTTCTGAGCACAGTATTCTCAGTGGCCAATGCCTCCAATGAACTAAAATTACAAAAACAAGCAATTCACGCAATTGCCATATTAAATAATTAATAAACACCCAGAATGATCAGTCACAGTCAAGAGTACGTTCAATCCAGATGCACAACCAACTGCAATCATTATACTGCAGAATGTGAAGAACCAATACAAGACACTACAAACCTATTAGATGCATACAATATTAATGTGGTATCATACCAGCAAAGCTGTTTAACCGATTGCAGTGTCTTGGATCCTGAATGAGATGCAGTTCATACAAAATAATAACCATTATCACACGAATTCCCTGTGCCACTGAAAAAACTCTTAGAATAGCCATTAAATTTAACTAAAAAATAGCTGTACCTCACCTGGAATGCCAGTGGAATACACATAAAGGCATTGAGTTGTCTCGAACAAGTTTAAGTAAATTTGGACAGAAAAGTGTATAGATGTCTAAACATTATGAAGACCTACAAGCAACTTAAGAACCCCAGGCCTAGAGGAAGAGAGGGGCATCTGAGCATCAAATCATAGCTAATGGAGAGATTTGGGGAAAATTAGTATGGATCTATGTCAAGTTGGTGCCTGGATTCATACATAAAAATCAACAAATGAACTAGTCACTCATTCACACTTGAAAAAACAATGTCATTCATGGCCATATAATGGAATCAGTGCAGTTCAAGGCCATGAAATTGACCTTACCCTAATCTGTGAACCAATCATATGAAACAATGCAACAGTCACCTGGAAAAGCCTAAACTGTTGTCCCAAACAATCTTTAATTGGCTGGGGCCAACAGTCAGGTGATACACAAAACCAAGATGAGGCTAATTTAATCATCTACTTTGCCAATCAACTGGAAATCCATCACAAACCCTGATTATTGATTATTGAACGATTTGAATGATATTGAACTATAGACAACCAAAACTAAGGAGATGCAAGCAGTATGAACTCATAATGTTAGTGGTAACAGTATAAAAGAAAAATAGACAGAAGTTTTGCCAAAAACAGTATTTGCCATTAATTTCCACACTATGACATAGGGAGCACAAACAAATACAGTATATTATATGAGTGCTAATTGTCTTCATCCCATGCTATGCCCCCCCTTATAAATGTTACCCCTTATCCACCAATAGACCATACAGTTCCTCCTTTCAGAAATATTTCCAGTACACAAAGTAATAGCCATGCACAACCTCTGTCAACCCATCTGCTGAAACTAGTTAGGGTGTCCTCAGTCACATGGCTGACACTGATTTATTAGTGTCATTGATTTGTATTACAGAAGCAAATACAGTGTACATATTGCTTACATAATGCATATGCTAAAAATATTATTATGTCACTTTGACATTACCCTAATTTCTATCTATCCACCTTATGTTCCTTCAGTTCATGACATACTCTTCACAATGTCACAGATATATGTAAGTGAAATTATTTAATATTTTCAGAAGACTATTTATTACAATAGCATTTTCATAATTATTTGCTTAAGTGAAACATGTACATGTTCATCGAAAATATTTCCTGTCTGACAAGAAGGAATAAGTTATGCTGCTTTGAAACTATTGCTTGCAAGATAATTTTAATTTCTCTCAAAGGGAAAATAACGAGCCGGCCAAATTCAAATAGCACTTACCCAACAATAATACATGTATTTCTTGAAGTAACTACAAATTTGGACATTTGTTTTCGAGTAGTGTTTACATTTATATTTCAAATTCATGTTAAAAGTTATACTGGCAAAATAATTTTGTGCATTTACATGATAAAATAGTTACATGTATTATGTTATTAGAATTGATGCACATGACAATTTGAAATCATCTTGCGATTCCCACTTTGTTTGAATCCAATTAAAAAAGATAGGCATGCTTAAAGCAATTATTTTGGTATGTAGCCAAAACATCTTGGTGGCAGAATCAAAAGCTTTGCCAACTGCGGGTGATGTCACTCAACATGATCAAGCACTTGTGGGTACTGTCCAGGAAAATACAGATTTGACGGCATTGAAAGCTGACATTGAAAGACAACAGAAAGCATTGCAACAACAGCTTGAAGCATTACTTAAAGAAGCCAAACTCCGCCAAAATCAACAAAATCATGGCAAAGAAGAAGAAAAGATAGTCCAACCTCAAACACAGGCCCTTTCACCAACCGAAAGTTCAGAAGAAATACAGGAACATCTGGAACAGGAGCGTCTTTTGAATCGACTGAAGAAGCTGAGGCAGGAGGCTGATGAAAAGAAAAGACTACAAGAACAGCGAGAATTTTTCATGAAGCAAACTGAAGGACAGAAAATGCAGGATATTCAACATCTGGAATTCCTTCAACAGAAAGCCAAAGAGGAAGAAAACATATGCTGACAACAGATCTTCTTGGAACAACAAGCTGCTGAAGTGAGCCGTAGACAGAATGAACTTTTTCTTAGAGAACAGCGTGAACTGGAACGTCAAAATACTCTTCAACAAGAAAAAATTCTCCACCAGCAGATGATGGCTACCTGCAAACAAGAACCCACATTTGGTGAAGCAGATGCCCCAGGACAACTTGCAACTGATTTGATGCAACAGAAAATTATTCTCCAACAACAGGCTGAGATGGAACAACGTCAACATCTTGAACAACTAAGAATTCAGCAGGAAATTGAAGCACAACTGAAACAGCACCAGATGCGCAAGCAAGAACTTTTGCAGAAAGAAATGATGTTGAAACAACAGGTTGCTGAAATAGAGTTGGCTCGTCAGCAACAGCAAATAGCTCAAGAACAGTACAACGCCCACATGCAACAACAGGCCTTGCAACAACAGTTCACTCCTGGACAAGCAGCTCCGTTGGTGAAAGTAGTATTGTATGAGGGCTTGAACAGCAGACAGTTCATTGTAGATGGCCAATCTGGACATCAAGTATTCAGCATTTGTCAGCAAGCCGACGTTTCAACTCATTCTCAAAGCAGTGGAGGGTCTGCTCAGGATTTGGCTGCGCAAGTCTTCCAGCAACAACAAATTGCGGTTGCAAACTTTTCTGACCATCAGTCTGATAACACATCGAATATCAGTGCCGCAAGGTCAGTACACTCAGCAGGATCTGCAGGCACACACAGGTCATACCACAGTACAGGA
>JBCAUG010492869.1:0-15301 GCA_038406175.1 Haplosyllis leylae
ATTTAACTCATCATATTTTACCATAAAATTGTTAAATAGGATGGATAATAAAGTTTTAAATATTTTTGGTCTCTCTAATTAACACTTATCCTGCCTAGTGTAACTATTGTGCTTTTTGAAGAAATTTTTTTTCTACTAAGCTAAGGATGGGCTTACAAAATAAGCTCTCAAAGATGTTTACAGAATGGCTGGCAGTGTAGGGGTTAAGATAGTTCTTTACAACATTGACGTCACAGTCATGTGTTCTGGGCCAACATGTAAACAGCCAAACTTCATTGAACATTTGCTGCACATTTATAGTGGTCAATTACAATGCATTCTGATGGTCAATGGACCATAAACCTTTTTGGTAGACAATAGCTGAAATTATCAACAGCTAGTTTCTATTCATTATAGAGGCATCTTACATTGTTGGTAATTTCAGCTATTGTCTACTAGGGACGTGTTTTAAATTAGTTCAATGGCATGAATATCATCTTTTTCAAAAAATTAAAAACATTTAATGCAAATTTCACCAATATTACTCTTTACCTAGTACTCTTAATTCGAGTATCTTCCAGTTAGCAACTGGATCATTCAGACAGCAGTTGTTCACAGGTTTCTGTTTGTGCACTGGGCCCAAAGAGTGGTTTAGAATACTAGGCTCCAATACTGGAGGAGGAGGTCCACAGTGAACACCGGTATATTGTCAAGAACTACAGATCAGCACCTTCAGTAAAGAGCTCACACTGAGGAGAACACAAATACATAGCTTCTGTACATCCTTTAAAGACTGTTGAAAGGAGCCAGCTGATGAATAAAAAGTTCACAATTCCACTTGGGGAGGGGAGCTTACATGCAGGCCTCCATCAGGTCCGCAGAAGACAAATACATTTGTTCAGCCAATGTTCATAAGTTTATCAATCACTTGGATTAGGCATCAAAAGTCACAGTCAACACACAGTCTAAACACATCTAAGTTACATCTAAAACTGGAGTTTACAATTGAATACAGCTATAAAACCCTGAAATACAAGAACATTTACCAACAAAGAAGGTGTGTGGGCTCTCTCATCCCTTCTGGGACAGAAAGTATTGCCAACATGTTCCAAATGGCCAAATCAGCCAATTTAGAGTAGTTTCAGCTAACCCTACGAGGACTGGATTTGCAAAGGCAATCCCTTTACCTGCTAGTTGCTTTTGGTACCCTAACAGTCTGGCAGTTCTCTGAAGATCTTTTATAGGAACACCTTCTGCTTAACCACAAACATATCAAGTCTACTACAGAAATTATTCTTCAGAAACTTGGAGGGCTCAACAAGAGAGAATGCATTAGCACAAACAGTGGTTTTTTAAGACTCTGTGGCTTACTTCTCAGTTTCATACTGTCATCATCTCAACTGAGCTAAACACTAAGTATACAGACAAGAGGGAGGCTTAGTAGGAATATCACTCTTACTTGCAGTAGTCTCATTGGTCCTGAGATAACACATGGATATCTGATTGAACTATTGGTTATAACAAAGGAACAACAACATTTAATCGGAAGATATATTATAGCTATGGCAACCCAGCAAACGAAGCACTGTGATTTTTATAATTTATTTCTTGTATATAAGTTTTGTTTCATCCAGGACAGGACTGCTACAGCAACGAGTTAATCTCTAACCTCGTTCCTTTTCTCTGTACCATTTCATCTTATAATTACAAACCGCGTGAATTATCATTATCTATGTACATCAAGACAGAGAATAAACCAATTATTATTATTATTATCTGCAGGTGTGTGCATGTGAAAACTGATTGGTTATGTGATAGGGGCTCAGCGTGATAGAGTAAAGATCAGTTTATGTACCCAAAGAGGGGGCACATTAAGTTAGGGAAATCTGTATAGTCTTTACATAAGGATTTTCAACAATGAATTCATTGCCCAATTGAACTGAAATGGATGCCAGATCCATGCCGTTCAGTTTCACAAAATTAAAATCTATATACATTTCTAGTTTTCCTACTGTTCTTTCAATGAAAACGTATTAAAAATAGCTAAAGAAACCTCTGGATCAGTGTTTCACTTCTGCTACTGCCTCTGACACATTCATTTAGTGAAACACCTCCCCCCCCTTTCCATCAAGTGTTCAACTATTAAATGATAGGCTCTCAACCTGAAAGATGCCTCCTGGTCATTTAACCAATACACTATAGAATGTCAAGGCTAGGAGGATCCTGTCAGGATTTGGCAGGGAATGACAAATTAAGACTCGAATGAGTTGTTTTGCCAGCTAAGAAACTCTGCAATACAAAAACAATCATAAGCTCAAGCCCAAACATAGGTTCTTACAGATCTCTTTAGTAACAGCTTAAGCAAGGAGAGTCAAAGGGAGCTCCCTCCTGCCTCTAGGTTCGGAAAGTACTGTCAGAATGTTTAGAAGGGCTCAAACAGCCAATTTAGACACCTTTACCTGATTCCAGAGGAGGGGGCTTGCAGAGCATCTTCAATTACCTGAGAAGTTCCTGTTGTTTGCTATTTTGGCACCTTAACAGTCTGGTAGTTTTCTGGAAGTCCTACTTTCGTAGGAGTACCTCCTTGTTTTACACCCTGCACCCAACCACTTGCATATTCACGCTACCACACACAGTAGTCCCAAGGTATGTGGAGGGGGCTCAACCTATATTTCAGCCTTAAAGCATAAATGGTGGTTATTCCAGGTAATTGAACACACTGTCTCAGTTTGGTACTAGTTTCACCTAAATCCATGCATTCACTACCTGAATTGGGGGGCTGGGTATGAACACCACTCTTACTTGCAATACTGCTATTGGTCCACAGTCACATGGGGTATGCATGTGATGGGGAATCAATAATTAGATAGTGAGGAGGGGCTAGATATGTAAATGCTTGATAGGTACATATAGGTAGGTACACTGGAAGGTCAATTTGTTTGTTTGTATCACAATGATGGTGAAAGGCCTCAGATGAATGTGAAATGAAATGTGAAACTTCTGTGTATGGTGGAGATCTCTGAATAGGATCTTACGTCCGTTCCTTATAAGCAAGATTTGATCTTCAGTTAACTGATTTATTTCAATAATGTACAATCTATGTTATTGCTCTCCAATGTACGGCATTTTAGCCAAGTTGATGTATCCTGAACAGATTGGCATTTAAGCATACTTGCACTGCACTGTCTCAACCTAGGTGTGTAGTCTACAGCAGAACTGGAACTTTTGGGTCTCAATTGCAATAACTGCTTCATTAACGAGTCGGATACAACCATTTCAATTCCAAATATCACGGAATGTAACTTAGCTCCCTCCGCTAAGTTTATTAACCTATATATTAACCTTTTACATTAAATATACTAAAGAGATGACTTCAGCTAGTTACATGGTACATAGTTTAATCACGATATTCTAATGTTATGGGAGTATATTTGAACAGAAAATCTAATGGCGATTGTACAATGCATTGTATGAAGATCCAGTAACAAAGAATTATTCTTACTGACCAGATGTAATGTTTTTAGTGGACTGGCAGGAAGAAGCGCTCACACATTCTTTCTGAGGGAAGGACCATGTGGGAAGGAAAACAGCCCCAGGAGTGGCCAACCGGGAAGGACTGGTCAGGTAGGAGGGCTCAACAGCACCCGCCTTCTTCCAGACAAGATGACGTGGGGCCAACAACCCTATTCTCTCCCAGACAGGAGGAATATAAAGGGGATGTCATGGTCAGTATTGCCTCATCTTGTCAATATGATGTTGTCTTTTTGCAAAATAAGTACTTGCCATTCACAACAACATATGACTTAAAGCCACTGATACTGATTAGTTATTTAACAATTCCACAGAGATCAGGACAGATGTATTTTCACTATCCCTTACCTTACCTTTTTCGTTATTACTTACAAAATTACGGGTTAATGACTTTGGCATTACATGCAATTCATATGAACATCAGATAAAAAAACAGAATATAATTCACAGCCCTTTAGATCCTGCTTTAACTGATGCTGCTCAGACTGGTGTTATTAATAGAATGGGAAGCCGACATGCCACCTCTTCCTTTTCTACAAAGTATTTTGAGAAACTCATTTCGAAACCTGGTACCAACAAAGCAGTACAATACACCGTTGATACTGTGGTTGAGATATTGCGTAGCAATCCTAAATACAAAGTATATTGGGTTTTCTTCCAGGGAAATTACCCCCAAAAGGGCCTCTTCCACAGCAGTAAGAGCAGTGAGAAACAAAAACACAACGGAAACAGTGACCACCATTGTTGTCCCCCTGGTGGCAGATTTAACAAGAGCCCAATTCATTGATTCTGTAGAATTATTTTTACACTTGGCTCTTGTGAATTTGAACCCGATTGCAAAATTGGTTAGGAACATTATTACAAAGGGTGCAAATGAATAAAGTGTAGAACTGACAGTATTCAAATATTGATATATGTTAATGTCAAATTTAAAGATACAAGTACGACCATAGGATTTGCTGAATTCCGAATCATAGGCAAAGAAACGGTAAATATTATATGATGTCAGAATAGCCCTGACAATCCCTGTCGCCCATTTAGCTGTTTTCACGGTACAAACGGTTTTAGATTTTAACGGGAAATAAACAGCAAAACATTTCTCAACGGACATTAAAACCAATAGCGATGATGAGTACTGCATCCAGAAATTGAACAGGATGTAGAATAGTTTACAGTCCGTCCATGTCCTTGGATCAATTTTGTAACGTGTGAGAATCATCAACCAACCAGTTAAACAGTCCACCCAGAGGACCACTGCAATTCAAAAATTAACAGGCATTTAAAAACTTTTAAGTCAAATTTCTATTCATCGCAGAAGCACATTAATTTGGTGAAATCTGTATGTGGGGCTGCTGCTGTCTTTACATACGGATTCATAATTAAACTGAAATGCATGTCAAGTCGTTGCCCAACAATGGATTTATTATCCAATTGAACTGAAATCAAAACAATGCAATGCAGTTTCACCAAATTAAAAGCTACACACAATCTCAACTCCACCAATGTTATTTCAATGGGAAAGTTTTTAAAATAGTTAAAGAAACCTCTTGGTCAGTCTTTTACTGAATTAATGGTCCTAAGCTGTCGCCTCGGACACATTAATTGAGTGAAACACCTCCCCAACCTTAAAAACGTTTGCGTCCAAGTTAGATTTATAAGTAATTTACTTACTAGTTTCACGCTCATGCACCCTGCCTAAAACATATTACTTATGCGCCCACACTGTGTTATCCACTCAAGTAGAATACTTGAACAAGTCCCGTGCCTGCTGTCGACTACACACACTCACCGGTGTAGAGCCCCACGGAGCCGCCCAAAGTGTATAGCCAATAGTGGCACTCACCATCTGAGGCACTTGATACTTAAGGCACTCCACACTTGAGTGCGGCACAGATGAAATCATCATCACTTGCCTCGAGCCAAGAGCACCAGATGCTACTCTACCATAGAGCCTAGACCTGAGAGCAACCATACTATGTAGAGTGTACAGTTTAGCAATAAACTGATAAACTGAAGATAACTCTTGCTCATCACTGGAACAAACCATAAGACCCATCAAGAGGTTACTGGAATCCAAGGTTCTCATATCTGACACATAATGATAGTCACATGTTTTCATCAACTAAAATTATTGAGCGAATTTAAAAAGTGGCATTAACTTACATAAATCTGCTACAGCTAAAACAAACATGTAAAAACAAGTTGATAAATGCTTCAGTGAAGTTGTCCTCATAATATAAATTACTAAACAATTTCCAAATGTACCAATTATAATTAGTATTGTTCTGAATATAATTTGAATCAATCTGGTAATTTCTTCATTTGTCCATTTAAATGATTCGTTTTGAGCCATAGCTTCTGTGGTAATGTTGGATGAGATTAAAAATTGTTGGGAATCAGTTTCTAAACTGTTGACAGTTACTTCACCTCTCTGTCCATAATTGATATTCAGAATGATAGGAAGATTGTATCCTTCGTAATATATTTGTAGGATTTCTAAATTTATCTAAGTCTTTGAATCCCTCAACAGCAAGATATTAAAATGGATACAAGAACCGAAAAGTCCATTTGCCTAGATTGGCGAAATCAATTGGGGTTGTGTGGAAAAGATACCAATAGACAATTAGGCAATAATTAAAACCTAACACTGACTTTTACCGAGATCAACCAGTAGTAACCATGAAAATTGTGCTCGATTCTGCACTATTCGGCTTTTTCATAATACATGTTTCTGTCAGATTATCTGACAGATTTCTACAGAGGGAAGAGCAAAAACAATTCCTCAAAAATTGCCCCCAGTTGGGTTGGAACCAGGACCTCCAGATCATGAGGCCAATGCCTTACAACTGAGCTGGGCAGGTATCTGTTGGGCAAAAGTTTTCTGAAGTGAGCTTTGTTTCATGCACCACTTCACATGTTGGACTTTGTTCAGTTCTATAATCAATAGAGCATGACTTTATAAAGGCCTTTATGATTCACACAGACAACAAAATAATGATATAACACAGGTGACAGAGCATTAGAGTGATGATCCAGAGGTCCTAGGTTCCAACCCTATTGGGGGTAATCTCTGATGAATTTTTTTTTGCTCTTCGCCGTATGAAGATCTGTCAGATAATCTGACAGAATGGTGTATCGTGAAAAACCCGATTGCAATTCTTTACTCCGAAATTACATTTCCAAGACATAGACTTTCAAAACTTATTTATGGGACACTTTTTATAACTGCGATCAGCTGTTTCTAAATGTTTAGTTTAAGAATCGTAGGCGTTTTATCTTGCACCCTTGTCTTATGTTGACCCACATTTTTGTCTGGGCCCAGTCATTTATGTTTTTCGGAGTGTATCTGCTGTGGTAGCTTTTGAGCTCATTATCTGGATACAATGGTTACCTATGAAAAAAGACCCAAAGCTAAACATCGATGATAAATCTGGATTTGCAGTTTTTTGGCAGCTCTGAAGGCGGATAAACTCAAACAACATTGTTGGCTTTGTAGATGGGTAACGCCTACAGAATCAAAAACCAAAATACCTGCCTCAACATTATGGGTCTGCGTTAGACAAAGGAACCCATATAGAAATAATAAATAAAGTACTACAAACGTTAGTGATCCTTTGTTCAGTTTTTTTTTAAATGCACAAATATGATGATGTATTCGCTGATAGATAGATTTTCTGGATTTCCCATAAAGTTCACTTAAGTTTTCTCTAAATGCTTTCACTGAATTCGCTGAATACAGTGACAAAAAAAATTTAAAATTTTAAAATGAGCAATGTGGGGTTGGAACCCAAGATCTCCTGTGTAAGAGACAGAGATTATACCATTGACCACAGAGCCACAGGCAACAGAGCAGATCCTTATACTGAACCCAATTCATGCTTCCCTGAATTCGCTGAATTCACTGAATTCAATGAAAGTTCTGCTCCGTTTAGAGAAAACTCCAATGCAAACAAATCCATTGTAAAACCCCCGTGTCCCGTTTCCGGGACGGAGCAATAACGTTGATGCGTTGATTCCCGATCTCTTCTATTTCTAGACAAAGAGTAGAGATCACTTTTCAGTGTTTTGCGTAGAGTTCATTATCCTTTCGGGATTTCCCAACAAAAATCCACTTCAATAATCTCTCATGTCTACAAACACTCCAATAAGTTGTGTCGATTATGCAATGTATTTTTGCATTTACAATTGAAAAAGACCAAACAATAACTCAATTGAAACCATTACCAAGATTTTTCACGCAGTTAGTTCAATTTCCACAGTGCTGATTATTTTGCACGAACCTGCAAGAGACGTCATTTCATTCGTGTTTTTTCGATTTTGGTTTTGAAATTAGGTGAATTCATCTAATTAGTTGAAATAGAGAAATGCTCTGTGGATAGTGGAATATACTATCTGTGAACAGTAATTTATTCACACATAGTGTATTCATTTTTCACTGTCCATGTAAAGTGCTCATTAATTTTACACTATCCATGTATTGTGCAAAATCAAAGTGTAACTATCTACGGATAGTGAACTGATCCATGAACAGTGTAAATGAACATTTCACCTATCCATGGGTAGTCAAATCCACTGTTCATGTGTAATTAGATGAATTAGTCCAATTAATCTAATTTAGCAAGATCCAAAACCAAAAAAACACGATTGAGTTTTACCACGTAAACGATTTTCAAGATAAACACCCTGAACAAAGCATTAGGAAAATATAGAATTAGGACACCTAAATTCTGTGCTAAGTGACCAATTAAATTGTCTGTTTCACAGTTCTACAGATTTAGTGAATAGAGTTCAGAGCGCGACCGCCCACTGATTGGTTGCTGTCTAATTCTGACTTTTCCCCTAATATTCAGAAAATACTTGTGCTTTGATGAGATCAGAAAATACGTTTTACAATGGGTGTCTGAGAGTAAATAGATTGCATTGTATTTGCATTGTATTTTGGGATGTCTATGATATGCATAGATTTCTCAACAGCAAGTAAACAATGACCATGTGATTTTGTCACTTTTGTTTACTTCCTGTTTGGAAATCTGTGAATATGTGAATCATCCCCTGATACACTGTAAAACTAAAATGTTGGTCGGATCTCTCCAATATGAAGTATATTTCTGCAATTCTATTTTGTTGAAAAATGGACTCAGTTTTACTGTACACTTGAAAATATCTATTCCATTGTAAATGGTCAAGCTATTTCGCCATCTCCTCAAAATCGCATGAATTTCGTGAACTTTACTGAGGGTGATACAATGTAGGCAAAGATCTAGTTGAATCTCATATTGGGTTTTTAATCAAAGATCGGCCCTTGGTCTTTATCAAGCTGTGAGAGGGAAATCACCTCTGGGTAATTAACATATTTTTTCAATGATAATGTTGCTCATAGGTTGCGTGCAAAAGTGTTTATTAAAATTTATAAAAATATGACAATCTAGTTTATTACGATATCTATGTTTTGAAAAAAGAAGGTGAGGCTTAATTAGCCTAATTTTAATTGAAAATAGCGGAAACTCATATAGCTGTATATATCTGCTTCAGATTTAGAGAAGAGATTTCTTTTTCATATGAGTTGAATATTCTTTTTCAATGTTAACATAACTGTGAATCTCAGAAAGACTGATTCTAAAATAAAAATAGAGAGAAAGTGATATCAAAATCTAATTTTTATTCATAATTTGTCTAGGTAACTAATAATAATCTTATTATCAAAATATTGGAAAGAAGTTCTTAGAGTAGCTTTATATATTTTATTACTGACTATGTAATTATCCAAGATCCCTTTTAACCGTGTCATATTTCTGCAAAATTAAGTCCCACTGGATATCTGGTACCAAATTAAATTCCTCCCGTCCAATATATGTGTTAAGTAAACTTTAACACCAATCTATTTCCACACGTCATGATTTACATTATTTACACAGACCTCACCAGTATCTTCTTTTATGAGAAGGTATGTTAGACCATATTTTGACCATATGTTTGAAAAGTAATGACAAAGAGATAAATTCTCCAATACTCAGAGAGACTCTACTCTGGTTTTAAACCAGGGTAAACGTAACCTAAAGTGTAAAACATTTCGTAAAAAAAACTAATAGATAAACAGGTAATAATAACCACGACACGAAAACCAATTGCTTCAACGTTTGCTAATCTGCACAGTAATGCTGGATGAAGAAATTTCGTATGTAATGACATATTATGAGTTATTAATTAACATGAAGGATATTTTTATTTTGAATGAAATTTTGCCGTTTAGAAAAAAATAAAGTATATCTACAACAGTACAAATTCAAGAGCAAACCTTTTAACATTCTAACCCATATATATAACCTTAGGTCTGTATGAGAAAAAAGGAATAATACATTTTCTAGTTCTCTAACTTGAAAGGGGAAATTTTTATTTTAATGGTGCTGGAGATGACAACCACAACAGGGAAGGTGATGCACACATGTTGGTGCAGTTGTTTCAAGATGAATTTAGATTCAAAGAATTGGCCCTGCCCGACGGTGCACGTCTGTGTTTTCCGAAACATCTGAACGTTTTTAATAGTTCCGTTCTGAACCTAGTTCCACTGACACAATACAGAATACCGTTTATACCGTGATTCATATACTGTAGAATAGTTCCACAATCCTCAACTACTAAAGGCAATGTGCCTTCCTCCCATATTGCATTGGCAAAAGCAATATGACCTGTTAGGATAATAAATGCAAAGGATACTGTTAACAACATAGCTGTCCCCCTGGTGGCAGATTTACTTAAAGCTTGATTAGTTGATTCTGTTCCACCTTGCCTACTTTTCCATTTTGCCAGCATAAATTTATACATAATTGCTGTGTTTATAATTGTCATTACAATAAATGGTCCAAATGAATACAGAATAGCCATGATAATACTGAAAAGTATATTCAGGTACTGATTACTAGCATTTACATAGCTGCAATAATTGTTATATTTTCCATAGAAAACTCCACATATGACCATGTACTGAGAATCAAATGCAACAAATATTAAGGCTGTTACTAAAGAAATTCTTCTTGCTATTTGCACAGTACAAAGTGATTTAGATTTTAATGGCAAATACAAAGCAATGAATTTTTCAATTGACAATATAACCAGTAAAGCTGATGAGTAATTGAAACCAAAATACATCAGGAAATATCCTAACTTGCAGTTTGTCCACAGGTAGATGTCAATAGTTCCTCTGCTAAAGTGTCCAAGGAAGTGTCTGAAAGCACCACTCCATAGAACACCTAAAATAATGGCAAATCTTCATGACTTGGTGTAGATTTGACCTGAATAAGTGGTAAATCTGCAAATTAATGGTAAGTGAAGACCAAAAACATGAGGGGCAATGTAAAGTAACTAGATATTTATTTGAAGGTTAATGTAGGGGGTTTATATGATAAAATTTACTTAATTATCTACAAGAAAACAAGTACCATATTTTAGATTTCTCTCTGAATATATTATATACCTGCAGATTTTACATACAATTTTAAAACAAAAAAGGATTGGAACCTGTTTTCTTATGTGTAGTGATCCATTCACACCAGCTTTTTTCTCAACTATTTTTGCAACTATTTAGGTTCAAGAATGGGTTATGTACCCATTATTTTGCGATTTTAGTACAACACATAATGGATAAATTGCAACAGCAATCGCAATAGATGAGAAAACAGCGGGTGTGAATGGACTATAATAACCAAGAATGCAACCACTGTGCTAAAGAGACACTTGTAACAGAGAGAATATTTGAACTAAGGACAATTACTGATTGAAAGTTCTGCTCTAATTAAGAAAAAATCCAATACAGAAGGGGAAATGAAAGGAATCGTAAATGACCGTTATGAACATTGAAAAAGAAGGCTATATACCATTATCTGTAAGTACAATCAATACAATTGCTATGGAGCTCGTTCAGGCATGACAGCCCAATGCTGCCATCAGTCACACATATGCACTGACAATTTGATTCCAAAAATAACATTGTGTCTATGAGCCAATTTCCTCAACTGAATATCAATTAAAATTTATAGATCTATGAATTAACTTACTTGTATCCCCTAATGCTAACATAGCCATGTAGAAACAAGTGGACGAATGTTTGAGAGATCCCCTCTGCATAATGATGAATGTCAGTACATTCCCTATGGTACCAATAACAATTATAATGGGAAACGTTGTAATTATCATTAATCTAGAAATATCCCATTGTCGATTGTCTATCTCAATATGGTTCGTAGTCATTGAGTGGTTAAACACATCATCAGTTGTGTTCTCAGTGGTTGAATAAAGTCCGTGCATGCTGCTCTGATCCATAGCAGTTGCGTTATATGTTATTGAAAGAAACAGAAAAGCAAAGAAATCTCCTCTGTTGCACTATATCCTTTTTCTAAGGGATAACAAACAAAATGCATTCAATGGGCTAGAAAATGAAGAGGTTGATGGATTTGTACAAAGGGAACAAGCAATATGACATACAATTCTAACCAATGAAATTTCAATTCATTTTAATTTTTAATGTTCATATTTTTTGTGAAAATGCCATATGACCTTAATGTTAACAAGCTTAATAAATTATGACTAAATCTAAATGGACAATCGAATTTTTCTACAATTCAACATTTCCTGGTAAATCATGGCAGAATGCTTCCAGGATTGACATTCAATGGTCGCCACCCATTTGGTAGAAAATGTCAAATTGTGGAAAAACTCAACTTTGCCTTCAGTTGCAATGACTTTAGTTAGTGTTGTTAATTTGACCAGTTTTTTTGAACTGTAAAATTATTTTGAATTTTTTTTCTGAAGACAGCATGCATACCCATGGTAGTAAATATTCCTGTTATCAACCAAAAATATAAGAAGACACTTACAAACATACAACATTCCATTTACAGAATTAATGAAAGAGTTTGTACAACAGTTGGAATTTAACATAATTCAAAACTTATTACCCATTTCATACGTTTACCAGTCTGGCAGTGCTGGAGAGCAATTATTGCTGCTCTCTGATCTGTGTAATAACAATTAATCTTTTCCTTCCTTTTCGGTTGATGAAAAGACAGCTTTATCAAAAACGTTTTATTGTTAACATGGAGATGTAGCTTATTGGTTTACGGATAGATTTAGATCGAAATTGTTTTCAGAATTCAGATCTAGATCTATCTAGATCCAAGTATTTTTCTGAATTCAGATCTAGATGAAAATTGAATTTTCTTTGCTTGGATCTAGTTTTATTTCTAAACTTAAATCTACATCTGGATGTATTGTCTTTCCAAGTTTGAATGCAGATTAAATTTTTTTCTGACCAGAGATCTCGATGTAGATGTAAGTTTTTCTCTGAGTTTACATCAAAGTTTAGTGCTAGATCTATTTTTTTCCATGTTGAGATCTAGATCTAAATCTAAATTATTATGAGTTTATGCTAGATCTGTTTTTCTTATGTTCAGTTCAATCTCTCTCGCAGACAACGAGTCGACAAAGTGAAATTTTAAACTACTTAATACATGTTACTTTATGAAGATGAGTCAAGGTTTTATGACTCGAACATTATGAATAATAAAAGTAGGTCATTGTGGACCTGTGCTCATCCGTACATTTAAGGCTAAAATCTTATTGTGAAGTGGCAAATTGCTTTGCATTGTCAAGGTAACAAAAAAAGTAGTTGATTCCGGATTCCCGAAAGTGGTACCGTCATGCTTGTATGGGGAGGAATGCCCAACCTATGTCATTGTTCCGAAAATTCTCAGAAAGGTCAGATTTCAATCTCAAACTAAGCAGTGCAAGGTTAGCACAGTTATAAAATAACTTTCACGCCCTTTGCCATTGTATATCTTACTTCAAATTTTGTTCTTACGGTCACCGGTTTTTCTTTATCGAAATTTTTACGCTCAAGACATTACTATATGTATACTATATTCTGGTGGAGAATTATCATCTTTATTATGAATACTTTAGGGAATTTCATTAGGAGATTTTACACTGAAATCTCGTGCGTACAGACCAATTGAATCCCCTGTTTCACACCTTTGTAGACTTCATGAATAGGCTTGTAGCGTGGCAGACCACTGATTGGCTGGTGCTTAATTCTCAATTTTGTCCAAATTATTCAAACAGAAGTAATGTCTAAAACGTTCTGTCGTCGGCATCAGCGGTATCTCTTTGTCACTTCCGCAAATAATTACATAAAAAACAGAGAAACGTTTTGTTCACAATAATGTTTCTTTTAAATTAGGCCAATATACTTGAAAATCTTGTTTTTTATAAAAAGGTAATGCAAAGCGTATGTGGAAAAATGATATCACTGCATTACTTTTGAAGCAGCCAATTTCTATGTCAGTGCGAAACAAAATAATTTTATTGAAGTTTTAATGAAGCGGCTAAGTACGAGTACAAATCAGAAAAAAACAACCCTGACTTAAAAAGGTGAAGAATCATTATTCGCACGTTCAAAGGAAAAATGGCGAAAATAGGAAAATCAAAAATGACATTGCATCGTCAAGCGTCCGTGTTACTGACACGTAAATGACGTCATGATAGCAATCTGTATAAACGAATTCCAACCAATGACTGCAGGTCAAAGTAGGACTGCCTTATTATCATAAAACTGTCAAAGGCTTGGGACAAGATGTTACGAATCCCTCGAAGTAACCACTAAGGTTACTCTAAAGAGCCACCAAGAACCTTCGGTACACTGCTCCTGCCCTTGTCCCAAACGACTCACAGGGGAAGGGATGGTGGATCAGGCACCGCTTCCTGACTGGTAATTCTTGGTTATTCTTTTCTAGTCATGGAATCTGTCTGGTGCATCATGGGAGAGACATCCCAATCTGGACAGAATGACAGACACGACTGAAAAAGTAACAGGTGGTAAAAATTGAATAATGTATGCATTCCAGACGTCTTATGACCACTGTGTCAAATATCTGAATACCACAGACAATACGCATACATTGAGAGACAATAGTTGAGAAGTCTTGTTGCCAAAGGCACATGGCACTTCAGGTATTTAAGCTGAAAATTCGTTTAGAAACAACAGGGTTAAGACTCATGGATCTTACATGCCGCCCTCAGATAGGTTTGCGAGTCACCCTTCTTAACACGACCTGCATAACAAAGAAACAAAGACATCGGTGCCTACTGTTTTCACAGCGAGCCTCAAAAAGTAACGACATTCAAACATGGTGGTCAATAAATGAGATTATTAAAAATGTCTTCCTTAACTTTATTTCAACTTTGTGTTATTTTTTTGTAATTGTAAACTTTGGCATTTTTTTTCTTCATGGCAGGTTTGTTCTCACTTTTATTGACACAAGTAAAATTCCTCTAATTAACTCTGAAATTTTATACTTGTTCCTAGATACACAGGTAATGTTACCCTACATGTTTCTTTGTTTGCTTCAGTGACAAGTAGTACTCCTCTACTGGCGATCAGTCACACAAGTGAATAGTATTTTGTTGAAAAAAGTTTTTCTGTGCACAAAAGGCATGACAAACAATATTTTCTTCTAAAATCAATACTACTGGGGTCTTTCAGAAATTTAGCACACAAAAGTAGGACTTGGCGACCCCTTCAGGGTATGAACTTTGTACTCCGAGCAGTTGGCCCTTTTATTTGTTTCGTTGGAGATTATAAAATGTGCATCAATATGTAAATTTCTTGTAATTAATATTAACCCTTATCCTGCCAACCCCGATTTTCTGCCTCTCTGCCTGCTGCCAAATATCACTAAAGTGCTTTTTCATCCCTCTATCCATACCCTGCCAACAGTCACAAAATTGTACCCAGCCATTT
>JBCAUG010492980.1:0-15298 GCA_038406175.1 Haplosyllis leylae
ATGACAAAATGCTGGCTTAATTTGATGTTTGCTGAACTTTGAATATCTAAATTTTATCAACATTGGTACATTTAACTAGAAAGTCCTGCTAGATTTGGTTTGTTGAACACCGGCAAATGTCTTTAAAAGCATGACAACACAAGTAGTCCAGTAAGGCCATGTTCACACTGTGCGTTTTTTCCAGTTGCGACTGCTTCTTATCGCAACGAATGGCTTGTACAGGACTCAATGGAAGTGTTCACACAGTGTGACTGCGACAGCTTCACCAGCTCCTATACAGCCAATTATCAACATAGGCCGATTAGCAAATCGCACAGGGTGAACGGCCTTAACATTCATCTTAATGTTTACAGTTAATATCGTACTAAGAAATCTAGATGCAGATTCAGACGAGTTCGGGATGTCCTAAGTCCTAAGTCTAAGCCCTCATCCTCATATCTGAAGCTAGTACACATTTGTTTAGATCTAGTATACCTCCTCATCAAAAGCGTAAATTTTTTAACATCAAAAATCAAATTCAAACAAGGAAAGGGGAAATAAATTTTTGTTAAAATAGCCATTTGTCGGTCTAAACCTACCGATATTTACGTTCAAAGGTTTTTGTATGGAGAATCAAAAGTAGGTCTAGATCTAGAGATCTTCGTATCGCATTAGTTCATAGGTAATAATTTTTGCGGGAATTTATTTTTCGCTCATAAGTTTCAAGATGAGTGAAACAGCGATGGATGTCGATCCCGAGGAAGGTTCCAGTACAGAGAAAGGCAATACAGAAAGTAAAAAGACTATTGGCTATGAAATGCCATGGTAAATGTTTGTATATCGAGCTTATGTAGGATTTCACATTATCGCCCAAGTGGGCCAACAAAATAAGGTAGAAATCTAGTCTAGTGAAAATTTCACCAGGTGTTTGTTGGCGTAAAGGGCACAAAGCGCGGGGGAGGGGCATCAAGGGTGCAAAGGCAGGGATTGGAATAGCCGACTTCACCAAAATGGTGCAATATTTAAATTTAGAGAAATAGACATGACTCCAGCTCTGCTGACGTTCACGTTCGTGTTAAAAAATCAGCTGTTTATGTTCATGAACATATCCAGGGTAGAAAAATACCGGCCTACAAAACTGCAGGATGTCGTAGGAAATGAAGAAACTATAAGCAGACTGGAAGTATTTGCCAAGGAAGGAAATGTTCCAAATATTATTATTGCTGTAAGTGAAATATTCGATGAATGTTCTAAAAACTACTGGTAGTAGTAATAACTACTTTATTGCCTTCTTGATATTTTCTATTCCCAGGTTACGTTAAAGGTTGTGTACTGTTTGATTTCAGGGCCCACCAGGAACGGGGAAAACGACAAGCATATTGTGTTTAGCCAGAACATTGCTGGGATCATCATTTAAAGATGCGGTTTTAGAATTGAATGCCTCAAATGATCGGTATCTTTTCCATCACTTAATGATTAATTAGTCCCTAAAATGTCGCAGATGAATAATTAATGCGTAGTTGCCGCAGTCACGTAATCAAATGAAGACCTTATTACAACAAAAACGTATCCAAGATGTTTTCCCTCCGATCGCAAGCCAACCCATCACAGCACTTTTTCGACATAATATCAATGGATTACTCAAAGGTTGTTCGGTTTTTATGAAGTGCATGATCCATAGCACATATACATTGACGCTATTCTTTATTGCAGTGGTATTGATGTAGTGAGAAATAAAATCAAAATGTTCGCACAACAGAAGGTAACCCTACCAAAAGGAAGACACAAGATAATCATTCTGGATGAAGCCGACAGGTATAATTAAATTACTGTAGTGCGCCGTGTTTAAAATGGCACATAACTATCGCACGTAACTAACTTGAGTGTTTAATTTTAGCATGACAGATGGGGCACAACAAGCTCTGAGAAGGACTATGGAAATCTACTCAAAAACAACTCGCTTCGCTTTAGCTTGCAATGCGTCTGACAAAATCATAGGTATGTGACAATGTTTCATTACTGACAATATATGTATTACGGGGGAAGATAATGGTTTCAGTCCTATGTGTCCGTCCACAGTTGGGGGGGGGGGGGAGGGGAAGAGTTCTATGTACTGTGAACCTGTCCCATAATGCAATGTCTCCAACCCTGGCTGCCCTTCTCCATCCCATGGAAGGACTGGTCAGGAAGGACGAGAAACCAAGAAGGAGGGTTCTGGACCTTCCCTCCACCTGGCAGGAGGAGGAATAGGGAAGGGGTCGTTGTGTCTCCTACTGAAAGGCCTTCTTGTTTGTACTAATATCTAATATTAGACTTTTCAGTCGTGGCACTTCAACGAACGGAGCAACTTGTCTGGTCACTATGGTGTCTGTGCGTTGGCATGGTTGCAGACATTTGCGAAATTTCGAAAATTTCATCAGATTTCAAAAACTTTTAAACCAAAATGTATTTCACGGGATTCTAAGCAAGTCACGCTCTTCATCTTTTATGGTCTACCTGTCCGCGTCTCTGTCTAGAACTAGCTGCCCATTTGGTTGGCTAGATGTCTATTTCTATCCAGTTAGCTATCTATCCATCTAGTTATATATCTGTTTAGCTATCTGTCTAGGTATCCGATATCTGGTGACCATCTACCTAGTTGGTGATGTACCCAACCTCCATGGAAAACACCAGATTTGGCTTGACGTAAATTCAAGCCAGAAAAATTTGTTTTACTGTACTTGTTTAAAATGTTTTCTGCGTTTAACTTAAAATTCCAGTGGTCATTATTTTAGAGCCTATCCAGTCCAGATGTGCTGTTCTGCGTTACAGTAAATTATCAGATGCTCAAGTCCTATCCCGGTTACAGGATGTCTTAGAAAAAGAAGCGGTTAGCTACGCCGACGATGGCATTGAGGCGATAATATTTACCGCACAGGGCGATATGCGACAGGTTAGGAGGCGCAAAGTTGGCCATCTCTACGTGAAATTTAATTAGTGATTGCCAGGACAATTGTGGGTATCTGCAAGTTGTGAGTCCAAATGAGTAAAAGCAATACTTCTGTTCAATTGCGGTCGCTGTTTATTGTACCGGTAGCATTGGCACAGGTACCAATTTCAAGTTGGCTGTTGCAGATAAAGAATGAAAGATAATTTATTTACCATTTATATTTAACATTTCTTCCATCCTTTTGTAGGCACTGAACAATCTACAATCAACTTTTCAAGGTTTTGGTCATGTAAACAGTGAAAATGTCTTTAAGGTACGCAAAGAACGAATAGATCACAAAAAATGTGGTGTCTGGGAAACATTTCGAATTAGAACGTGTTTACTGTTAGCATGGTCTTGTTTTTCTTAGAAATTTAAAACATGAAGAACGTTATGCAACAAAAATTGGATTCACTGTTTTACATGTCCCAGTGCGATTAAGATTAAGACTTTCTTGTTAGGTTTGCGACGAACCTCATCCCCTGCTTATTAAAGATATGATAGAGCATTGTGTACAGGGAAATGTTGACGAGGCATACAAAGTTATGAATCACTTATGGACCCTAGGTTATTCACCCGAGGATATTATAACCATCGTGTTTCGAGTGGCCAAAAATCATCAAATGTCGGAATATCTTAAACTTGAATTTATTAAGGTATTAACATATTAACGATTCAGAAAAATAAAAGTTCGTAAAGGAGGTGGAAATGTATAAAAGATCTGAATGACTCTTTATGACTGCCTGTGCATGTGCTGCAAGTTGTTTATATTTATTACGTATTTCTGCAGGAAATAGGATACACACACATGAGAATAGCAGAAGGAGTGGACTCGTTGCTGCAGATGTCTGGTTTATTAGCTCGGTTATGCAAAAAGTCAGCTGATCCTGGAAGTCAGGGACCCTAGTAAAGCTTCGCAGCAAAAACTTAAAATATGTAGCATAACTTTTACCGTGGATTGTAAAATTCAAAATAATTTTGTGTATACTTTTCACAATGAATAATATACAGCGTGTAAAGTAAACAAAAGCTTTCTTATTATTTATTCATTAGTACACAAACGTTGCCAAATACTGATAGGTAAACAAACAAAACAAGAATGCTTACCAGCATTGTGTCACGCTCCATCTGATTATGTGATTTAAGATATAAAGAGATGAGACGAAACAATATATGGGGGGTCCAAAAATCAAAGTTGCTCACAATGTCAAAAAAAAAAACACATTTTGATTTTGAAATGCGACGAAATTATAAAATTGGAGAATATGTCACCATAATGACCAGCCAAATCGTTCCACTTTTGGTGCGACTAATATACAAAATCGAGAAATTATATTTCTCTTCCTTTTACAAAAAGTAGCATCTAAGAATTTGTGAATTGTCAAAGACACAGAACAGGTATGACCGTTCAGTGTGAAATCAAGTGATTGTATGCATTTTTGTCATCACAGAATCATGAAGCACCATTAGATTTACACATCGCCACCGTGATTTTACCACATTGTGAAGGCATGGCCCCAATCCTCAATGTTTAAATGTGTTACCAGGAATCATAATTTAAAAACCAAATGTGCTTATATGGAAAGTAATGCACCAACAGTGTTTTACATTATTCAGCAATTACATTACTTTCATAACATTGCAAGTCATAAAATCAAGAAGGCAAAATATTTCCGAATCTGGTTACAATAAAGCAATAGAGAATTTCCTTATTGTTAACTTACTGCACTGTACTTCCAAATGATACAATTGATCTAATATCTCCACCGAAAAAGAGCTTCGATAATACTTCGACGATTAATGAAAATGGTTTCATGCTGTCAAGTAGTATCTGTGGTTTATAATTGAAGTTGTGGTTAATGGAAAGGATAGTGATGTACCAGTATTGATGAAAGCAGATCCAAAAACAATTTTCAATTGAGAAACCTTCATAAACACGTTTATTATCATTATCAGTGTTACTTCTGCTTACCAGAGGAGTGAATGATCAACCAGATCAGCACAACAAACTGAAAAAAATAATCTCGACAAAGAATGGAAGATAGGTAAAAAAATTAGAATCTTTCTTAATTCATTCATTTCCATCCTATTCCCTTTGACTAGAGGATGGTCTTGGCGACTCAAATCCGTAAGTGCTTTCTTCACCTGGAATCACATTTTGTGAACTTAAAGACCTATGGTAGGTTTTGAACGCTGACGAGGCCGAGTGAGACAAACTTCCTGTTGGAGACGAACTGTCAATTGCTGTCGCTTCATCGGCCAATTCAGTCGACGAAATACTTGTTCTGGACGGGCTTACTGGCATTCTATGTCTCCTCACTACAAGTTATTAAGACGTTATTACGTAAGTGGCACACTATTACGATGTTCAATACCAGACACTTCCCGTAAGATTTTGGTAATTAAGTTATAATAAAGTAAATGCAGTCGTATCTCTATAGATACAATTGAATTGTTGGGGATTTCTTTGAGCAAAAACCAAAAGCGAAATTTAATAGTCTGCATGCATTTTCATGATGTTAATACAATGCTTTACATGAATACTCTCACTTTACTTTTGATAAAAAACTCATGCAGGTTTTATTATTACGATCTTTGAATAAATTTACTGGTCTAGTTTACATGTCATCATGCAATCTGACTCGAGTGTAAAGCTTTGACTGCATGCTAAAATAATGCCTTGCATGACAAACAAGATGGACCTTGGCAATTAATTTTGAATCTGGCGTCTTTACCTGAGCCAACTGTGCATTCAAAACAAATTACAGTAAATAAATTGGCAAACTCAAAATTTCCTGACATTTACACTGGGTCCCGCTTACAGCGAGTAATTTAATTCATAAAATGTGCTCTTTGTAAGCAGTACTCGTTCGTTGTAACCGAACTTTCTTGACATTGATGTCAATCAGAAATGCTCATTTTTAAGAAAGAAATTTGCTCGTTGTAGCCGGGTGCTCGTGGTAACGGAACTCGTTGTAAGCGGGACCAAGTGTACGTTCCTTAACCATTATTTTAGATGGACGTTTTCAAACATACCTTGTTCATCACTCGATGGAGCAGATATTTCACCAGGCACTGGTCTCTGAAGTCTGCTAATTTTATTTTGAAGTTCTAGTAACTGCGCTTGGAGTACAAGCTGTATCGATTTTTGGCTATTGTATTTGTCTTCAAGGGACTACAATAAACAAACAATTTACGAATAAATTGTAACAAATAACTCTGAAGTTGTAAATCCCCATATTTAGGTTATTATTAATGAATATCTTTGAGAATCTCATGCAACATTGCAATTTCACAGTGTTGTTGAACATTGGATACAAAACACAATTACTGTCTGTACTTTTACCAAGGTCGTGGTCACCGCCAAGGCTACTGTAATGTCACAGCACTTCAATATTCATAAGCCAGTCCTTGTATAAGGCACGCATTTATCACTGCTGTAGCTATTTGTTATTCTGACATCGCTCAAGGCACATATTCCCTGTGTTCACCACTACTTTATTAACACGACACTGACAGAACAGTGCCACTCTTATCTTTACTCCAAGGCAATTACCTCAGTGTATCCTTTGTTTATCAATTTCTGTTCTTCCAACAGCTTTTTGTGTTCTGCTAGAACTATATCCTTCAGTGAATAGAAACAGTACAATAGATATCAAAAATATGAAGGAGATAAAATTACAGACAAATTGCTCCCAATTAAGCAAAAATAAATTCCCGAAAAGCATGACATCACTTTCATCCTAACAAGCACTGGAAGAATCATTTCCAAGAAACGTACCTTGTGCTTCAGGGCTTCCTCTGCGTCAGATAATTTGGCTTTTGTCAACTCCAAAGCTGACAATCTCTGGTCCGATACCAATTTCACTACTGTAAATATAGATGAAAAAAGATAACTAGAAGTTCCTCGTAAGTTTACTGTATATTCATCACAAAACAATTTGCATTTCAGTACCTTCTAACTCTGCCTTCAGGGAATCATTTAAGAATTTGATCTGTGGTTGTGCATTGTGGCTTCTAGTTACTTCACCAAGTCTCTGTTGATATCTTTGCTGCAGTTCACCCATCAGAAGAAGTTCTTTGTTTAGTCTATGCACCTACGACCAAGGAATGTTGACAGCTAAAGATTTTACCCTTTTTAGCTCATTCAAATTGTGCAGTTTGCTTTGCATGAAAAACAATATACCTGCTGCTGCAGTCCCTGAGCTCTACATGCTTTTACCTGCATACTTTCCAGTTCTTTACGCAAGTCAAACAACTGTGCTTTGGTAGATTGTAGTTCCTGGAAATTACAAAGTACAAAAGTCACCATTTCATGACTTCTAGTAAATTGCAACTTTTATGTCTTTTAAGATTGAAAATATATTGCGCGTCCCTCCAACAGGAGATGACCGGGAAGAAAACAAATGCACGTTTATATTTTGAGTTTTCTGGGGTTAGCGGATGGGCACATCACAGACAGGAGTACTGCAGGATCATTGGCAGAAAGATACACCCCTAAAATGGGAGTCGCGGTTAGTTCTTAATAATAATATAATATACTATACTATATCGTGCAGCTTGTTCGCGTCATTGCGAAAAATATTTTGGTTACAATGTGCTGTTTTCAAACTCGCAGTACTCGTCAGCAATTTAGTCTAAAAAGCATTCTAAAATTTCCCTTGACCGCACTATTCTATCCACCCAATAAACAAGTAAGATACAAGTGAGATGCCCCGAGTAAGATACTACCTTTGTTATACCTTCAGCAAATTCATTTTTCAAATCCAATTCATTTTTTATATTTTTACTTTGTTTCTGTAGATTTTCAAGTTCTTGACGTTCATTCCTACAAATACATAATTGCGACAGACTGACCCACATTAAAGCTAGACAGTGGTGATTGTATTATTCTCATAAAATTGAAGTTTTTTCTTTGTATGAGCCAGCAAATAATTCATCTACCTTTGGCTGGTTTCCCTCTCCGCTTCAAATGTATCCTTGGCTTCTTTGAGTCGTCTATTTTCCTCTTGCTGCAGTTTCAGGCTGACTTTTAGATTCTGCATTTCGTTTTCTTGAAGCCGAAGTTGGTCACACTACAATATTTTTCTTGTGTTATTTTAAATGTTCCCAATAAAATTTTGGACAATAATAGAACGAATTCATTTGTAGTATGAATATTAAAAATAATAAGGTTTTACCATCGCCGATGCTTGTTCCTCCAACGCTGTAGTTTTCACCACGCGACTCAACAGTCTCCGATTACGTTGTGCATGCAGTTCTCGCTTGTGGCGCTCGAAAAGTAATTGGTTGTGTAACAGTAGTGTTTGTCCCCTCAAGATGTTTACCTCATCAGCTGGTGGTACACCTAGAAATATACAACAAAAATATGATCCTAGGCTTTATCTGAATTTCGACTTGCTCGTGCCTTTCATTAAATCAGTGATGTATCTGAACGTTGGAAATCTCGATACCGCCGAAGTGTGTCCAACTGACGGTCCCGCTACTTGTTAAGGGTATGTGACTGAGTTCCTTGGCATGAACATCGCTCCCAAGTTGTATATGACGGTCAAGCAGATCTGTCGGCGAAAATCTTGTGAACAAAGGGTCGTCCATTTCTGGAAAACATACTTGTTAAATGTAAATCAGTTTCACATCGGAGTAGAAAGTAGTATCCTTTTTTGTGTGGCATTTTACGAAAAATAAGACCCCCTTTTTCGTTCAATTGAGATTCATAGTACTGCGTTTCCAAAGCTTGGTTTCATTGCCAATTACAAAATATTCTCTTGTTCTCATAGCAAGAAACAACATGTTTCTTTTAATTCTCACCTAGCACACCGTATTTGTCATGTTCATCCTGGGATCGGCTTGTTTCAGATGAGTTCTCCAAAAGAGGAAGGTATGGTAATACTTCTGGTACTAATCGGATGTACGGGTATTTGGTTTCAAGTTCTTTTTTCCTTTGCTCTGTAATGTAAAACATTTCAAATGACCCCACGTTTTACTCTACCTTAGATATATTTCCTTAGACAAGGAAAGAACAGATAAGACCTGGCCAAACTTACCCATCAGATCAGCAAACTGATCTTCATAGATTATCTTAGGATCAATAGACACTGTTGAAGTCACTTGTGTCACATGAGTTACTGTAGTACATGTGGTGGCTACTGCAACAGGCTGTGGCTTCTCTGGATTCGTAGATGATCTATATAATTGTAATACGTTTTCCCTTAAAATATGAGCAAACACATTCTTTCAAAAGGTAAAGTAACCCTATGATACACAGCTTCCTTCTCTTCCTTGATCTTACAATAAAAACCTGCACGACCATTTGCCTGATGGTACTGCATGTAGATTCACAGCAAATACCTTGATCTGGCTAAAATGGATGACGGTGTTGTTTCTTTAGAACTTTCTTCTTCCCCTGGTTTGCCATCCATCTCCACGAGATCTGGGCAGGATGTGGCGCGTCCTACTGCCTTGGAGTTTTTTGGTTTCTTTTCTCTTTGTACCGTCATGCTATTGAACTTGATTCTGTTCACCTGTGGGCAAATAATACACTTTCAACAAAACATTTCAATAAAAAAGCTTCATTTTGCACAGTCTGAATATAACTTCAAAAATATGACAGGAGGCAAATATACATTTCAATTTGATTTTATTAAAACATGCGCCCACCTTTTTCATGAATGCTTTGACCGACTCTGTCGTCATTTCCACAGTTGATGGCAAATGAGACGGATGACCGTCACCCTCTGAGTCAGTCGACCTGTCCTCTGCATCTCCCGTCAACTCGGAGACCTCCTTGTCTGAAGAAGAGTCATCTTATCATTATTTAGTTGTGACCAATCAGATACAATTTGGAATATAAACTATCAGCAGCATAAATTTACCTTCATCTTTGTCGGGAATATCCGAGTTAACGTCGAGACTATCAATAAACTGAGGCAATTGATTCACTGAAGGAATAGATCCACTTCTGGATGTTGATTGCGACGAGGGTCTTCCATCAGCATTTTCATCATCCTATATTATTCATAATTATGAAAACAAAGTCTTGCGCAGAGATATGTACCTTGTTGGTAATGATGTTTCCATGCAATCATTGTTACTTAACAATAAAATAAGTACATAGCTTAACCTTAACAAGCTCCTTCCCATTATATATATCATAAACATTCTTCGTTTCATCAGGATTTACTGGATCAAATGAAATCTTCCTTATAGCATGTGATTTGTGAGTATGTAAGGGCGGTTCAGTTGTAAAATCAGTTTTCAAAGGGGATGGAGGAACTGAACTGGTGTCCTCGGGAATGTTGATATCCTGTAGTTTTCCTGATAATGAGAGGCTTATGTTTGATAGGCGCTTTTGTAAGACTGGTCTTTGGTCAGGTGTCTGAAAAAACTGCAAAAGAACAACACATCATCACACTTTTGGTGATATTAAAGACAGGACATGTAGAAAAAAATCTCAGCTGAACCAAGTCGGTAGAACGTATCTTCATGAAATACCATGGAAACAACTTCGGAACTTTTGACGAAGCGCAATTATTTCCCTTATGGTTAGAAAGCAGACTGTTAACATTTCTTTTGTCATATCTTAATCACAGACTTATTCGTTAAATCTTAAATTTCAAACTGACATATTTGCACGTGTATTAGTGAACGATAAAGTAGCACAAAATCCAGTACCATCTCTATGTGCAACAAACATTCATCAATGGTGTGAAATGTTTCTCATATAAAGTACAAACGAACCTTATCCTGTTTTGAATCAACGTGATCGTCGTGAGGAGTTGGTTGCGACGATCGAGACTTCTCTGTTGACGATGGAGGGTATGGTGAATCCACCATGGTGCTCGGTGTCACACTTGCCACCGGAGTATTTTCTGCGCAGAAATTATGACACAAATATTGTTATTGAAACAACTTTAACTTTGATTTACTTGATCGTTTATTTACTTTTCTTTCTTTTCCAACTTCACTTCAAAGACTCGTCATACCTGGAACTGCCAGTTGGCTGTGTGTCTGACCACTGGAGGGAAGCTCCATTGCTTGTGTCCCTGATGTAGGAGGCGGGGTCGATAAACCACATGCCAAGGATGGACTCCAGAATTTGTTTAGTTGCTCTGCAGCTACTAAAGACCTTTCAGTAGAAAGTTTCAGAGGTTCCACTTTCACTGAATGTTTACTGGCATCTACAAATTAAAAGCTAATACTATCACCTTTAACACAATTATCGTTTAAAATACAAATAATTAATATAATCAATACATTTTACAAAAACTATTCGTGGGAACACGTCAGTATTCTGAAGGGTCAAGTAATCTTTACTTCTTTCTTGATTTGCTGTATTTGTGTACAGACTGACCTGATGTGAACTGTTTCGGTGACATTATGTTTTGATCATATTTGTTGAGATGAGTTATGTGGACAGTTTTGGAAGATGCACTGGGTAGCAACGACTCGTCCTTCTCTTCTTTGGCGCCTTCATTAAGATCCAACGACAATTTGGCACATTCCACCAGGATGTCATGAACTTCCTTCTTTTTCCACCTGCATAATCATGTTGAAAAACTGTGAAGAATGGAACAAAATTTCGACAGTATACACACACATTTTACATTGCAGCTGATCATTTAATGAGAAACCAGGAAAATTTTTCAGTGAAATCGCCAACAATCAATTGAATTGAAAAGGAATCACAAGAAAAAAAGGAACAGAAGATTTTGCTTTCACCTCTCTTTTGAGACCTCCTTTTCTTTCGAAGCCGTTACTAGCAATGGATGCATCCGAACCCTCTCCAACATGGGCTTAAACCAAAAAGTATTTGTCATTAATGACAAATTCCAATATATTTCTACACAAAAATTCCGAAGTTACAAGAAATTAGTCATGTACCTTCACTCCATCCTCAAATGCTTGTCTTTGATCCGGTTTGCTGTACACTTGTCTCAGGTAAGTGAGGAAATTACAGGGATACATGCCGTAAAGTCTATGGAATAAACAATATACTCCAACTTGAAGATGTAAGAGATACACATCCGGAACATCACCTAAAAATATATAGTTTTCACTGAAAGTGGGTGATACAATTTCTTTTCAAAAATAAACCTCACCATAAACTACTACAAGGTGAAAATGCTTTAGAATATTTTTTAAATTGCCATCATGCACAAAACTGTACGTAGCCAGAATACAAACATATCCACATCAATAGAATCAAAACGTCATCTTCCTGCACACGAAGGTGATAAAATGGATGTAATATCACTCACCTGGTTTCCGCCGTTTGAAAGCAACTAGTCGCGTGAAAATGTCGAACACATCTTGGAGATGTGGTGCAATCAGAATTGGCATATTAGGCAACAACATAGTAATAATCAACACACCACTCATCAAAATCCTGACATCGGTTTCCGTCTTAAATGAAAAACATAAAAGAATCTCAATGCTTTGACAGAACTAATTTTTCAAGTCTTCGGAAATATACAATTAAATTTACGCGTAGTTTTGTTCTTATCTTAATGTAGTCGGGATCCGATATGACCAATATGCAGATGATCTATATTTATTAAATTTTTGTAGTTCAACAAAAATAAAAGGAACTGTACCAGTTATCCAACTCGAGAACAAAAATTTTTACTTCAATCTCGCCGCCCATTTCGTTTGGAAAATTTATTTTTACAGGCATTAAACCAAACAATTAATTCAGCAACAAGAATGCTTATGAGCATTGTGTCGCACCTGATGCATTGTTAAGACTGAAGAGTGTCTTTAAGGACTTCCTGTGAACAGAGACACCTTGTGTCAATTTCTTGCAAAAAGTATCTTTAAGAATGTCTTTAAGACTGAAGAGTGTCTTTAAGCACTTTCTGTGAACAGAGCCACCTTGTGTTAATTTCTTGCAAAAAGTATCTTTAAGGAGTGTCTTTAAGACTGTAGAGTGTCTTTAAGCATTTCCTGTGGAGTGTCTTTAAGGTCAAGACAGAGCTATCTGGTGTTAATTTCTTGCAAAAAATAATCTATCCACAAGCAAGCAAGCAAACAAACACCACAGCGAGAAGATAAGTCGCTCTGCTGATGAGCAGCAGGCGCGACTAAAAAGACACATCAAATAGTCGCCGATTACTGGATTCTTCAAAAGTTTTTTTACTGGATTTTTCTTTCAAAAGGTCTCATCAAGACTAGATTCTCCAAGCTAGATTCTTATTCTTCAAAAATTTTTGTTCTCACTTTATGAAAAAGATTAAAAAATACCTTCAATATTTTGAACAGTTGCGAAATGAGAGAATGATTTGCTATTTTATGAAGCCAGGGCGGTTGTTTTCTTGTAACTTGTCCAAGAAGACAAAGTGCTTGAAGTTTATAATTTCCTCTTAGGTGGTCAACAATGCGGTCAAAGAGATGCTAAAAACAAAGAAAGTAGGTCAATATTGTGTAAAAGCGCCCTTTTGTTGCCTTCAGTAAATCGAAAATAACTGTCAGTGCAAAAATGATTACCCTGTCGTGGGGCTCCTGTACTTTTAATAAAATCTCCAACACTCTCTCCGAGTGAGATGCAACGTAAGAGTCCACCAATGTCTGAAGTAGCCATGCTTCTTTACCTAACAGTAAAGTTTTGTGAAGATAACCACATGATTTCCGAGTACAAACTTACACACTACAGCAAACAAATTTACCTCCACAGCTTTCTCATTTGGCGTGGATGAGTGTATCTGCATGATATGGTAATTGTCTAAAGCTGACTTTTTTTTCCATTTTCAAGACGTTTAATGATTTAATGACAAGTAAATTAAAAGTATTTGGCAACTGTCTTTTAAAATTGAGCACGGTTAATTTACCTTTTTGTAAACTATCACAGATGAGTTGTTGTATTTCTGTTACTGAATTAATGTCTGGCGACTCCAGTAAAGAAATTAACTCTGGAGCGTCCACTTGATTAGTGGACATCACGGACAGTGTATTGCCTGCTGGTGTAAAATATTAACAAAATCAACCAATATGCAGATGATCTATATTTATTAAATTATTATGTGGCAGTTATATCTAAATCATATATTGGGTCGTCGCCGATATTATCCTGATGTGGGAAAAGAAAGTTTTCCGTCCGCGATATCGCGACAGCGCTGTCGAAACATCCTCTTATGACAATTTCTCTATTACCGCCCGCGAACGTAGTACGACGGGAAGGTAATGTTTTGACAGGCGTTAGTCTGTCCGTCCACAGGGGTACCAGGACCCCGACTCCACCCCGCCAGGTCAGGTTGGGGTATTCCCCCCAGGTCAGAATGCCCCCCCACCCTCGAGCAGGTCAGGTTGGGGTACCCCCCACCCCCGGGTTAGGACAACAGAACGAGCACTTGCTACGCGGCGGGAGGTATGCCTCTTGCGTTCACGCAGGAGGACAGTCTTGTTTACAGAGGAAAATGGAAGTATGCTAACCTTTTTTGCAGTGATATTTTAAGGTCCTGTAGCAGTGGCGGATTTCCCAGATGGGGCGCCAACCCGTGAGAGGGGAGGCCTACATACTATTTGACCAAGTTTTTCCAAAAACTGCATGAGAATTTTGGCCCAGGGGACGCATCCCTCGCCCCCCCCCCAGATCTGCCACTGCAGTAGTGACATTTTGGTCAATTTGTATTAGAATTCACCAATTTCACTGGGCTGGTCTTCACTAAAATTTCCTGGAAAACAACAGGAAATAACATGGGGCTATGGTGCAAACACGGAAACATGTGGCAGTGGCAGTGTCACTGCAAGATTTGCAGATTGTAGTGACTATTTCCCCTCCAATACTAGCAATTAACGCAAAACATTCCTTGGTAGTGGATGAACAGGCAGTGTTACCCACGCATTATTGTCGCTTCTGTGAATAGATTTAAAAATGTCCCCGTTTATTCAACTTTACATTCATTTCTAGCGGAAGACTTCCTGATTGCACAAGACACCAGGAATGCCATGGAGTATGCCGCATATCCCACTCTGTTGAGATATTTAAGTGTCCTAACATTCTGATGGCCAACAGGACACCTTTAAATATCTCAACAGAGCCGGATAAGCCGACAGAAAGTATGTGAATGGTGCCATCGTGGTTAAACCATGTAGGTCTTGATTTTTTTCTGTTTTAAGTGTTACAACCAAAATGTTGCTCTTCTTTTGCCTGTCAAAATGTTCGGTCAAATTTTGTAACATCATGCAGCCGAACATGCAACAGAAGCCTTTCCATTTCTAGATCTGATGTGAATTTTATGTAAATTTGGAGAGAATGTCACAAGAGGAAGTTATGTCAAGATATCTGTCGGAGTCCCTCCCGACCAAGGCCAAGGCCACTGCGTGACCTTGTATATATACCATGCCCCAGCCGACCAG
>JBCAUG010493090.1:0-15298 GCA_038406175.1 Haplosyllis leylae
TCTATTTATAATTTACAGTTTTATCAAATTTAAAGTATTAGTAAATCTCCCTAAAAGTTTCCATGGTCCACTTGGCTTTGAGAATGCATTGCAATTGGCCAAATGACCATGCTATTGATCACAGTTAAATTGGGTAAAACTGACTGACAATACAGCAAGTGTTCAATGAGGTTTCACTGTTTACATTTTCTTAGGGAACACATGGCTTCGACGTCACGGTCCCAAAGAACTACCTTAACTTAAGCAAATTTGCCTATCGTTCCAAAAGAATGGCGGATATATTTCAAGGGGCCTCTTTTTTATCCTATTAGGAAGTTTGCCATTGGACAGTCAAGAGAGAAGGGACCAATTTTTGGCAAGATGGCATTCATAATGCAAGGGAAGCAAATTTTAGCCTGACTAATGGGACTTTTCGTTCGTATTTTTTCTCTATCAACCACATTTGTCCTTTTGCCATTTTGTATCGGATAAACATCCTGTTGTTAAATAAGTAATTTTGCAAATTTCATGTAGATTTTAGAAAGAACTTCGCACGGAATATCGAGCTAATTATTCAATAATATAGCTGACTTCAACCATTTAAGTCATTATCCCAGTATTGTCCATTATAGATCTTTCCATTCGAATTGGTACCGGTATGTTCCATTGTAGATATTTAACCAACAAATCCCTGTGTTTACTACAATTGTATGTTTACATGCATTTAAGGAATCAATTTCAAAAGGTGTTTCCAAAAGTGAAGGTTCCCTAAGGACATTCCGCTTTGAAATGGGTCACTACAGTTATATTTCTGTGTTTTATCAATACGTTATCAATATTTACCGATGTCTAACACCAATCTGAAAAGGGCCATTACATTTCCAAGTGGCCAGACCTGTTTTCCAGACAATAGGCTTAAGAGTATCAATGCATGAAATATATAGAAAGGATCCAGTCAATTGATTGGAGAGAACTATACAGGAAGCTGACATGGTCCTATGAGAATCATATAAAGTGTCTTGCATTTGATTGATTACTCTGATAGTACTGACCAGATGGCTTCTTTTACAAACATGTTATTTGAACAAACAATCTCCATGGCTCAACACAACAAAGCGTGCGTAATAGCCAAATAAAAAGTGACAAGAAATCTTGAGTCATTCGAAATAACATCTTTGAAAACTGAGGTACCATTGGGATGAAGCCCAACCAATGTGTCTTGTTACTTTGGACAATCCCTGATCTCTGTATTGTGGGAGGAATGGGGTCATCTGTGACTACAAAGAGTGCGCAAAGATAGATAGTTCCATTGTTAATGTTACACAAATAGGGAGTCAATACCCGAAACGGTACATTCGTTGCAGCCAGAAGGCCCTGCACTACAGTGTTCAAGAGTGATGCAAAATACCTCCGGTCAGCTTTATTGTTTCACAGCTGTCCATCACTTTTTAACATACTTTTTTTCACAACACACATTCCTGTTTTCCAATGATAAGCTCTATCACTTAACTTTTTGTAGCAACGTGATTTTTTTGCAAAATCCACGCAAACCGAGAATACAAGTTGGAAGGCTACCGCAAGACAATTGATGGAAAGCTTTGCTTTCATTTTCATAAATGTTGAAGTCAAGTATTTTACCGATGTGCGTTTCATGTCGTTGAGCTTCAAAAGGGAATTATTAAATTTCCAAGTGACCAAAGCTGTTTTCTAGGCAATCAGCTCAAGAGTATCAATGTATGAAACATACACAGAAAGGTTTTACTTTTAAATGATTGGAATGAACAATGGAACTAGCTGCCATGCTTCCACTGGAAGCGTAAAAGCGTTTCACATTCTGATCGACTGCACGCATTTGCGCACAGCAGACGGCTTTCTGTGGTAGTTTGCATTGTTAACCACAGGTTTCAAAATTGTGTGTCTGGGATACTTCGATCATAACACCTTAACATTTAAAGTAAGAACTGAATTCGTAAATACGGGCTAACTAAGGACAAAGGCTCACATCCTCTTTTTTCTTCCATCTCTTAAGAGAAGAGAATTTCTTGGAAGAGAAAACTGAAGTCAAAATCAATTCTCCGCTATATTGGTACAATTTACTCACCCTATCTCCTTAATCTATTAGATATAAGACACTTCTTATGATTCCCAGCGGACCTGGTTGACTTCTTGAACCGTTCCATACAATCAATGGGTTTACTGGTCACCGGAACAGTTTTCACACATTCATCACTGGAGTACATTGTCTTAAAGCTTTTCCTAGAAATGTGTTCTAATAGTCCGATACATATGAAAGACAGTTTAGAAGTTTACATGATCCGTTTGCCGTGAAAGGGGAGGAGGCGGCAACCAGCTTTCGCCACACAGTATTTGCAGTTGATGGCCTTAATCAGATGGAACTGAGAAGCTTAGAAGGGATGAAGACAAAACAAGTTTAACAATTAAAAATGTTTTGATTTCAAAATATGGGTTTGGATATGCAAGATCACAAGTACAAGGAGTCAACTGATGTTGTTTTTGGATTTGACAAGCGACTATTTTTAGAAGAAAAGTCGATGGCTATGGTACGTGAGACCAGCAAAATTCCCCGCCGACACAGCTCGCAAGAATTTATGAACAGAATTATTTTGTATCATTTTGAAGTATTCAAATAGTAACTTAGGTTGTTGGGCTTTTTAAAAAAAATCCAATTTTAGCAAAATAATATCTCATTGGAGGTAAACATGAGTTCAATTGTGGAACAGGATCCGCCGGACCCATTCAGGAAAGTTTAGTTTTCAATATCACATGCAAACCAGAAGTTCTTCCTTAAAATACCATTTGTTTCTGATCGTTTACTTCGTTTCTACCATCGTTAAAGACTGCTCTCTATTAAATATGCGACTCGCGGCATTTACTATAAAACTATCATCTCAAGCTAAAATGAAATCCCAGACTGTGTCAATGTGCGAATATCATATATGGAATCAGCTTGCTATTTGATTGGATAGAACAATTGGGGAAGCTGGCAAGGTCCCCTGGGACTCATGTAAAACGTCTTTCATCTGATGAATTGAGGAGAGATCACTATTGAGATGGCTTGAAGTGTTCAAAAAGCTTTGTCAAATTGTTCATAGACCGTGCAGTTAAAATACCTTAGTGGCTTTTAGCTGCCTTTAGGGAGTTGAAGGTTTTCATGTAATTTAAACGTATTGTGAATATTTGAAAATATCTCAAAAAAACTTTTCCCTGTTCTAAAGGACTTGCTGGGCGACTATTGATTTTCCGGCAGTGTACAATTTATCTTTAAGATGTCATTAAAATTTGACAATAAGTGCATAAATGACCATTAATCATTCACTGACAATTTATCTTGTAAACCCTTGTTAGTTGTGGGTTGAAGATTTGAGAAATTCTCAAAACAAGAACAGTGGATTATACTTTACATAAACTTAAATTGCTTTTGCATGGAAAACTTTGGTTTGTTGTCAAGAGTATCACTGGGAATTCATCTATTTGATTTCCATCCAGTTGTGGCTTCATTATTTTTCGCCATGGTTTGATCACAAATGATTGTGATTTTAGAAAAGTCTACATTCCAATTTAAATAAATAGAATTTCATTTTCCAAACTTGCAGTCCTTCTTTTGTGGTCCTCTGATTTTTATAATGCAAAGTCACAACCATTCTCAAAGCCTCGTTGAATCAACCTTTCCAAAATCACATTAATAATGCACAATGCAAACAAAATTTGTAGTCGAATGGTATGAAAACTTGAGTTTAGATGTAACCACTAGAAATTTATTGATTCAGTAGTTGTAAACATGACTTGAAATAAGTTAAGTTTGTGTTAATGTGTCTTTGATTTGTGGCATTCATAAACATGTGACTTAAGATTATTTTACAGTAACTCAAATAGATCTGCCTGCTATCTTTTTGTATTCTTGTATAAAAGAATGAAACAAAGTTTCTTATCAAAAGACAATAAAATACGTGATAAAAGAAAGGATAAATTTCATGATCTGATGTGCTCTTTTCAAGAAGAAATGGCCACTGATGCAATCATGGAGTTGTTGCAATAATAGTCTAAATTGCCATTTAAAAAAACTGCAATGAAGTAACTTCACCTGAACGCAGGTTGGAAAAACTTTTCACAACATTTTTGCCTTCGGACAATTACTGATAAAAATGCTTCGCAGAACTGAAACAGCTGTGAATGACTTTCGTTTCCTGCGGCGACAAAATTCATAATCGTTTAATAACATACGCGAAACGGCAGATATATCTGTCATAAATGACATAAAAGGAAATTTCTATTTATCCTTTGTGACATTCTACAGCCTATTATTGAAACTGTTACGTATTGAAGCGTGAGATTTTGTATGATGTTTGTGAGTTATTAGGTCCCTATCACTGGCTTATATCTGTGATGTGACAATTCTCTGCGCCATTCGCTCAGCCATGGGATTACACCATTACATATAATATTCCTGAACATCTAAATCATCCCTAGGATGTTGAGGATATATCGACATGGTGTATTTCGGAGGCCTTGGCACTTTGCACGTCAAATGGAGATGAAACATTGCCAAACGATCAGTTCGGTGAAATAAAAATGACATGAAACGGGTTCTTCTTAAAACATAGAAAAGTAATTTAACACAAAAACATCGATTTCGGTAAATAGAAATAAATCAACTTAAAATCAACAATGAAAATATAACAAATAGCCTTCTTTTCAAAAATAAACAACTGCTCCGATACCGATAAAAACCTTTATTTTGATGTACAGAAATATTAAAGAAACCTTCAGATCTGTACAATAATCTTATCTGATATTTCTAGAAAGTGAAGCCATGTGATTGAAAACTGTGGTTTCACTTCATTACTTTTCGTGACAACTTTTAATACAAAATGGTGATCCATTCAGGTCAAAGGCACTTAAATCCGGTATTATCTAATTGCCATACATTGATCAGCTGTCACACAATGACCAACGACATGCCAGGTGATTTATTGCGTCTTAATGTACAACACCACGTTCTGTCGGAATAAACGCAAAGGAGCATATAATTGTTGGTAATGGTTGTACAGTAATGTTATTGATACAGGAAAATAAGGTGTGTCTTCAATTAATAGGTTGTTCCTTAAACGAATAGGTTGAACAAAATTCAATAGTGAAGGAACTTCTAATCCAATTTAGAACGAATTCTGTTCAACAATCAATTATTAATAGACTAACAAACAAAACTACATATTTGAAAGGGAAATTGAGATGTAGCCAACTTTCAACTGGTTTAATATGATGATCAAAAGTGCAACTGCAAAAGCGACTGTATTCTGCAATTGATTAATGAACCAATTTGTATGAAAAGTAAATTGTGTGAAAGAGTACAATCCACTCTCAGTACAAATAGTACTTAACACAGAAAGTTAAATCTGATTCTTAAAATAAATTTCTGGAAAGATGTATAGGGATGTAAATTACAAAGAAGAAATACCTAATGTTAAGATCAGTAATCCATTTTAGCTGATGCTAAAGCACACTCACGTCGCAAACACAGAACGCGAAGATCACATATAAATCCTCCCTCATTCACAATGGAAATCTGCTAAGTGTCCGGATGAAAGGTGATGGTGTCAAAATGTGAGAACATTTTATTGCATTTCAAAGTGAATTTTGATGTCATTCGCCTGAAGGGAGGCAATGGTCAACACAACATATTCTCTCCCAGGAAATGTGGTCATGCCAGTTATGGGATCAAGCCCATGACCCTCCATGCATAATTGTTTGAAATATCAATAAGTAAATATGACTCCTGTCAATGTTAAAGATAGATGAGGCAAAAGATAGCCCGCAATTCTGATGCTACCGTTACATGCATGATACCGTGTTATGATCTTTTTCATGTCTATTATCTTTGAGCTGGAGGCATCCAGCGCGCCCTGACAAAAATCAGTTTAAAAATAAAAGCTTGATGTACTGAACCGCCGTTCATGAGTGAATTATTTTTTAAGATCACTTTTAACGATAATGGCTAGTAGATATTTCGATGTTCTGGTCTTAGTTCAATGATTTCTTTGACTCTTTGCATAGAGAATTGAAAAATATGAAACCGATGTTCGCGAAACCTGCAGGCCGATGTTTTACCTCTACATTAAATGCAATCGTTGAGTTTGAATGCTAAATGTAGTGGATATAATATGTAGTGGATGGAATGCAGCAGTTACAAAACTTGAGTCTTGGGGAATTAAGGACAGAAATGCAATTGGTTAGATACATATCAATCACCAAATCGCAACAAGTTCTGATTCCTGGGGAAATGCGATTAGATGCATGGCAATAGGCAAAATGCACATTACAGTCCTAAATTAAGCTATGCACATGCAACTTTGAAGGGACTGGATCTGATGAGGTGATTACTGAACATGTTGAAAGGACAAGAGACTGTAAGTGACACAAGAAAACACACGAAGAGAAACCATTGAAACTTCCTTTAAGATCCAGTTGCCTCGGAAAAAGGTTGAATTGACTGGGGAATCTGGTCAATTTGGTTTGGAACTAGAAGAGAGGAAGAAAAAGGTGGGCAATGGTGTGATATCACTCTTGAATACCAATGAGACACAAATGACTAGAGTAATGAAAGGGGTCTGTAGATGTTGTGGAATATCAATCATCGACGGCACAGAATCAACATACTTCAAACAACCTCACCTTTTATGATGTTTCTGCCTCAAATCAATTCTGTCGATGTCAACTTAAATGGTCTTTAATGAAGTTCTAGTGAGGTGTCAAAAGTAGAAGGTTTGAAGTAAACCCATATTTATAGAGGAATGAGTTTACACTGACAACATGAAATGCAGTTATCAACGTCCTTGATGTATTTGCTTTTTGACGTTTAGACGGCCTAATTAAAGGCATTCTGGACATGTTACTGAGCATAAAAGTGATCAAACCATTCCCAGTTAGATCCTCTGTGACGAAGTAAACAGTTCAGTTGCTTCTTCAAAACAGTGCTATTAACTTTCTCTCGACAATATCTCTCGAAAGAAATAAGTGTACATAAGCTTCCTGAAAAGTGTTAGCAATTGCCTAATATTGCCCAGCTGTGCAGAAACAGGCTTAACTTTTATCATAGACATTTATGGCATACCTAAATCATTCGTAAAGGGTGCGCGTGTGGTGAGAAGAATTAAAATTAAACCCAAGTTCTGTTTTACTAGTAGTTGTTGTCACCAAATATTTTTTTTTTGTTTGAACTACGTTGATAGAAATGAACAAATGCTGCGATTGACATGAAATTACAAAATCCTGAAAATTGACTTGTCTACAATATCACAATGAGTTGTCTAGTCTTCGTCTGTATAGACACTAAGAAGAGATAAGATTGATAGGAATGCAGCACATCAATGACAATCGACTTCGTAGATAAGTTGGTTCATTTTGGAGTAAAACCAGATAATAATTGATCAATTTTTTTCAGGGTGACCTTCGTCTTTACCTCGTGCCTTACAAATAGTCAAAACAAAACCAAACCAATACATACACTTCCTTTCCTGATGGGAATCACAAAAGATTTGATTTATAATCCTTCGTTAAGACTTCCTGCCTTTCTGGCGGTAAAGCCGTCTTCAGTTCCACTCCTTTACTGTGCTCAGAGCTAAAATGCCAAGTCTTCCGTAAACCCTAGAGCGCGAATAAGAAACCAGATATTGACTGTGCCATCCTTTTCATTCCCCATTCATATGCCTCAGAAAGCCATGAGAAGTCCTGCAATAGGAAACAGGTTAAAGAACTGAACTATTGTTCAAAGCTTTATTTAATTGTAACAGTCATTAATAATAGTAAAGTTGTGCCTCCGTAAATCCAAGAGAGCAAGATATCTGTTTTGTTTGCTGACGTTTATAGATTAAACCGAAAAATGAGCTCTTTTGGCTGTTCAATCATTTGCACGAATGCAAGGATACTAATTCACAATGCTGTTTTGTTCATTAACAACACCTCAACAATGCTTGGTATAACAAAGCCCATTGGCTAACTGAGCGGCCATGTATGGCGATAATTGCTAGCAATGTGGTGTGGCTTTGATCAATTAGACCTAGGTAACAAAAATAGAACTGAATCCCCAGAAAAATGTAAGAATTGAACTGTATGGTCGCTATCGGCCAACGGACATTCTGTGGCTTTTGAAATTTTTCCGTGGTAGGGAACATTTATTCCGATATCTTGCAGTGACATGCCTTAAAGAGTTTCCTACTTGCATTTCTTTGTTGCAAAGAGCACAGCAAAAGCAGGATGATTGTCATTCACTCTGTACCAAATCTGTTGTCACTCTGTCCCTCAGGGCGTGGGCACCAAGTAATATGTACATTTTGTCTAAATTTTTGCATGATGGACAAAATTGAATTATACAGGTGCTTGATCAATCACGTCAAGCAAGAGATGTGACCACAGGGAGTGGTTGACCTACTTAAGTGTTGATCTTCACTCATAATAGATGGAATGGACTGGGCAAGTGGCACAAGGTCCATCTGGTTGTCCTAATGCAATTTAGGGTCTGACCCACTTTGCTTTGCATGTGTCAGACAATGTGAAATTTGGAGTATTTGAGACAGATTTCCCAGTATTGTGTCAACCGGTTCATCAAAAAAAAATCTTCAAAGATTGTTTGACTGAACCTGCTTGAAACAAGAATGCCTTTCAGTTGAAGGCATACCATCTGTGTAACACACAGATCACAAAAACATTTACGGTAGATAGAAAATAGGTTTCTTTAATTTGACCTTGACATTGAGTGACCTTGACCTTCATATGACCTTGTCCTTTAGGTATGTTTTAGTGGAATATAAGTGTGTAGAAGTAAATCTTAAGTAAAATATGTCATTTTTATTTGACTTTGACCTTGACCCAATGACCTTGATACTTAAACTTGATCTAGATATGATTAAGATGTATCTGTATCCTGAAAATGAACTTCCTACTCATAGCAGTTTACAAGTTATAGCCTTAACAGATAGACAGAAAGACTGAAATACAGACACAAAGACAGAAACACACACAGATATACACACACAGACACACAAACAGACCCGACTGAAGTCATTATCTATCCGCATACGCGGATGGTAAAAACTATCATACGGAATCGATCAGACTAGCATCCACAAAAGACTAACAACATTCGGGTTAGATCTATGTGAAAGATGAGGCAAATAGAAACACATAACAAATTGGATTTGTGAGTTTATGTCACTGATGCACAGACTCAATTACTGTAGAATATAGACAAAAATTGCGAAAACGTAACACGAAAGACTACAGGAGGACAATGTCTTTACTGAAGAAAAGGAGTGAAGTGTACGAGACGAAATCACTTTGCAGTAACGAGACCACTGCGAGTCGTAAGATGAGTCCATTTGACCATTTTAGCACAAAATGGCATTTGACCATATTATATTGTCCTTTGACAACATATGGAAATTGAATAGGAAGAAATGCGCCGTTTATGTAAATGTAATAAAAACAGTCTGTATATGGCTAGCTTGCGATGAAAACAACTTTCTTGTGTGGTGAGATACAGTGAGACACTTAACTGGTTCTTGCATTTTGTACAGATTTGTTCGAGTTACCAATCTTGAGGCGTCAGCTGTTCATTAACAACGAGTATGAACCCTCGACACATTTTCCAACTTAGGAAACATTGTATCTGAGGTTTAGATGTTTCTTCGTCAAGAACATAGACATATATCACAGTATAGCTGGATTTCATCATGTCCGAAATGCGTTGTTATCATGAACATCGAAAAACCTCTGTATTGCAAAGATTCACAATTCCAGAAATGACTAGCAGATAAACCATAGCAGTGCAGAAATGAGTATTACAAATCAAAAATGTGATCAATAATACCAAGTAAAAGTTGTTGTTATGAACTGTATTTGGAAGGAATTGGGTTTGGAAGGGAAATCAAACGTGGCACCGCTGGGATGGTGATTCCAGTGAAGCAATAGTCACAAGACACAACATGTATCATCAGGTGGTACTCAAAGATAAATTCCAATCTTGATGACTAATTTATACATAATCTACCTAATTTGCATTCCCTAAGTAACAATTGGTGATCCAGCTGAACAGATGGTACAAGATGTAAAACCGAACACGTTTCCACTGTAATGTCCATTGAGTTTCTGCAGAAGAAATTATTGAGCACTTTGAAACCGTGTTCACTGAATGATTGCAAAATTAATTGTTTGGAAGTTTAAAACATTAAATATTCTATTTGTACATTTGGAATCTGATTTGGATGGAAAGTTTGAAATAAACACAGATGTTTTAATGATTCCTATGCTATCTCCCCAGACATAACGTGCCTAGATTTCTTAACCAATTCCTGCTAACGGAACTGGTGGCTTTGATTACAAAGTACATAAATGTCAATTATGGAAATCAGAAAAGATACCCACACCTTTCCCACTTGGTATCTAGTTACTTAATCATTCATTGCATAATGCATGGTTACAGTCAGCTGGGATTTTCTTGTATGACAAACTGTGGAACTGGTAGATAGGATAACTTTAAGTGCCGAATCCCAAAGAAATTCCTGATGAAGGGAACCAAGACAGATAGCACAAAATACCTCGAAATCGACTCCCTTGCACATAAAATAGTTGTGCCTGTTGACATTTAATGGGAAGGTTTGATCTTACCACCGCGACGCTAATTGGCTGGGCAGAATTAATAATATGATTTTTCGACATGGATTTCAATCAGCATTCACCAATTTAACTTGCACTTTTGGTCTTCAGGCTGAAATAAACCAACATGGTTTTCCAATGTCCAAATCAGTTCAAAGTAACATTCCACCCGAAGACAATAATGGTATGCTGTTACTCTAACCAATCATTTAAAGTTTTATCACTCCCTTCTGTTTCCTGCTACTCATCTGCTCTAATTTGAGTAGAGGAGAGAGATGACTGGTCTCTGGTATTATCCTATCTCTATCGAAATATATTCTAAAATATGACACATTACAGCCTACCACGGTGATATTGGTAACTAAATCGTGTAAGCCGGAGTCCATCCCTATCTTGCCTCCATACATGGCATTTATCATTTTCCTATCTCGTGTCCAAACCAATTGGAAAATCAGGTTAGGCATAGCAGCTCCATAGACAGCAGGGAGGTATTTTTATGAGAGAAATCATGTATCAATAAAACAATAAGGCGATGTTTGAGGCCATACCTAGAGCGTGGGTCAATCTGATGTGAATAAAAATGCACAATCGGCGTCGTTTGTGTCATATAAACTTGTCAAAAAAATATTTTGGTATACAAAATAATTTACGAAATGTAGCAAGGACGTAAAGAGATCAAATCTGCAATTGAGTTGTGGAGATCAGGTGGTATTGGTAACGATAAACTGTACAGATGAGAAACTAATAAATTGATTATCTGATTTGTATTCCAGATATCGGTATCGTGTCCATTTCTGCCATATGATATATGCACTGAATGCAAGAAAATGGTGCCAATTATTTATAATTATTATGAATTATGAATTGCTGAAGGCACAGATGCATGATTTAGAAATAACATCATTTGAATTCAAATAGTTGAATTTGCATTCAAGTTACCCAAGCATCTGGCATGGAGGTCAGATGGTTTTGTGCTGACAGGATTTAAGTCACGCATTTATTTTTGCTATGTCTTCACAGTGTTTCAGTTCAGCCTTCACAAAGTGTCATTCAGGACGTCACATTCGTCAAATTTGCAACAGTTGTGATAACAGAAATGTACAAAGGCTTATATGAGAGGAGTGTCTGCACACATCAATGTCAATTCAATGATAAGGCAGTGGCCAAAGGAGGATAACCATAGATTATCAATCATTCCATCTCTAGATGTGCTATTGATTGTCAGAAATTCTTATGATAGAGCGTCTCTTGTGATTGCTTTATTAGAGTTGAACAGTGGTTTTTATTTTCTTTGCAGCCTGTAAGTCGTTATTAATTTCGCCTCAGGGACTTGTAAATAACGTGTCTTAAAGCTGAAGAGGTCATAGGTTTGATACTTTGCTTTTATGGAATTTCGGCAAAAAGCTTGTCGCGTAATCAAGACTTTCGAACGATCACCACAGTTTTCCTTTGAAGTTTCCGTAGCAAATGATCAACCCAAACACATTCGTTCTCTTCTCTAGCAGAGAAATAAGTGCTTTTTTCTTCTTTTCAATTTTGAACAGCAACACAGAAAATCAAAGGTCTCCATTCCGTATCAGCGAATCCATGAGAAACTGGTTAAAAGAGTAGTAATGAACCACATTACATGTATATAAATTGTTTGTGATGTTAGTTTCTTCACATTCAAAACTCAATTCTTTTGTTTAAACTTAACAGGAGTCCAGGATTGACATTCACACACCGGAGTTTTTTCTGGGTTTCGAATTCGTCAGTTCAGTTGTCTCCACTGTCTTCGACCTCGATTGATTTTCTTTTTGGAGATAGGTGCTGGGATGGTGGTTATTTTGTTTTATTAAGAAAAAACTGGGCCAATCAGAAATATAAATCATTATCAGAAGAAATTCTACTGAATGAAGCGGTAGATCTCCCCACACGCATTGGTATCTCGGCATTACAAGGCAAAAATGCAGCTTCACTTAGCTGGCCAGAACTGTCTATTTATCACTTTTGGAATTCTATTCAGGGCGCCAAAATTCGCTAACAAGACCACTTAATTTCAAATCTAAACTGATCTTCAGGACAGGAGAACATTATCAGAATATAATTTTGCAATAACGTAAATATATCTTACATTTCAAATTTAATATGGACCGGTGAGGCAAAATTCTTAACTGTGAACGTTTTGCTATACACACAAAAAACAGAAACCAAAATCTTCACGAATTAACTGACAAATCAGTCTTGCCATGCAAGGTCAGACTATAAAGAGCAATAGAATACAAGGTGGACATTTCCAGACATTATGCCCTACACGACGATCTGTTGCTCTTTAAAGAAGCTGCAAATGGTTCTACACTACATGTTGTGGTGATACCAGCCATCTTAACAACCATTCATGTGATAAAGGGATGAAGAATCATGTTGTCCCTTACCACAGGGTGTTTTTAAGACAGAGATGTATTGGTAATTACCAGTAATCTGGCTTGTTTATAAGAATTTACAGAAATCATTGTTAACATTGTGATGTGTATGCCTCTTACTTCTGTGAAATATTGATGCACTAAATGGGAAAAGTTAATTTTCCTTGTTTGGAGCTGTGGGTGACTCGGGTTTGACACAATCAATTTCCTAACTGTAAATGTTTCCATTTTAAAAATACCTCTCATCTCTCAATGACTACATATATCTGACATTTTTGACATAGGCATAGTTCTCAGAGAATTGTCAGAGGAAAACTTTTAAGAGAATATCAAAGGATGACACAGCTGTATTCATTTACAAAGGCTCAAAATTTGTGCAGTCAAGATTCTCAATATTAGTTCAATTTTATTCTGTAACATTGCATGATGTGGTCATTTATTTCACATAGTCATGCAATGACAAAGATCTCTATGATAAGAATACAAATGAGGAAAGAATCAACCACCAAAGGGGTTTGATCTTGTAAGGGAGTTTCCGTGTAGTGTTTTCCTGTAAGTCAAAGAAGCTGTAATTTTCTCAGCTTCAGACATGTGGAAACCCATTCTTTGAAGATTGCTGAATAATAAATTGAGTCGTCATCGAATTGAAAATTGGAGGCATATTGGAGGGCAAAGAAGCAATCGAAGGGTATATCATGCCCTTATGAATCAATGAAAATAATAACTTTTCTCACCAAATTGTGAAAAATAATAAAATATCAAGGAGTGAAGAATTCCACTTTGGTGACTCGTTAATGTTGTCTCAAACCATACTGTACCCAGAGGGTGTTTACTGATTACTCCCCCATCTGGCCCCCTCCACCCCTGGCCCCCATCTGGCCCTCATCTGACTCCCTGGCTCCCAACTGGCCCTGCCCCCATCTTGCTCTCCTTCCCCTGCCCCTCATCTGGCCCCCTGCCCCCTGGCCACCCTTCTGGCCCACTGCCTCCCCTGCTCTCCCATCTGGCTCCCTTACCCTGCATCTGGCTCCCCATCTGGCCCCTCATCTGGCTTCCTGTCTTCCCCCCCCCCACACCATCTGGCTGGGATGGGGTACCCCTCCCCCAGCTGGGATGTTCATTTTGATGTTCATTTCAATCTCACCTCATGTGGGTTCAATTTCACTTCACCTACTTATCTCCACGCAAAAATAATATCTTTCACCTCGCATAGAGAAATTCCAAAAATTGTCATGAGACAGTCCCATTTTCATCAATAAGGTAACTCTCTACGAGTCACCAATGGAAAAGGGTCATAGCATTGTCAGTAAAATTAAATCACTGAAACAGTGCAGGGCCTATGCTCACTCGACTTTTCTGTCCCAACAAGATAGATACCGCCCACATCTGAAGGATGGGGAAGGTAATGTTTTCAGTCTGTTCGGGGGGGGGGTGTACTCAGATCAGACCCATAGCTGGTGGGGTCCCACAGCTGGGGGGGGGAGGGGGTACTCACATCAAACCCATAGCTGGGGGTACTCAGTCCTACAGCCAGGGGGTACCCAGTCCCTCAGCCAGGAGGGGGGTACTCAGTCCCACAGCTGGGGGAGGGGGTATCCAAACCTGGGGTAATCCTCCCCCAGTTGAGTACACCCCCCTGTACAAGTCGGCTACGCAGCGGGCAGTATGCCTCTTGCGTTCAGGCTGGAGGACTTTCTTATGAAGAATACTGTACACATATGCTACCTTGCGTGCACAATGCTCAAACGTGTGACTCGAATACACCGTACTCAGATGTACAACTTGTGTATGGCTCAAATGCATGGTGCTCAACTACGAGCAAAAAAAGTGATTAGTCACTCATTAATTACCGCCCGCGTACGTAGTACGAGGGAAGGTACTGTTTTCACAGGTGTTTGCCAGTCCACAGCGGGGGAGGGAGGGGTATTCAGATCATACACATAGCCAGGGGAGTCTGTGGGGTCTGGCCGTGGGGGAGGGGTTACTCAGTCCCACAGCCAGGGGGTGGGGATACTCAGTCCCACAGCTGGGGGGTTACTCAATCCCACAGCTGGGGGGGGGGTACTCAGTCCAACAGCTGGGGGGCACTCAGTCCCACAGCTAGGGGGTACTCAGTCTCTCAGCTGGGGGGGCATGGGGGTACTCAGCCTGGGTACCTCCATCCCCCCTGGCTGAGTGCCCATTCCGGGATAGGACAACATGCAGCATGGGGGTAACCAGTTCCACAGCCAGGGGGTTCTCAGTCCCAC
>JBCAUG010493201.1:0-15298 GCA_038406175.1 Haplosyllis leylae
TGACATATTTGTACCTCCCTGTTACTTCTGTATGCTTGTATGCCACTAAAAGTTACTAAAAAGGTCAAGGTCATCTATAGGTCAAGATTCTCCAGTATTAAGGTCAAATGAAAAAAAATCAATTTTCCGTCTATTTGTAAATGTTTTTGTGATCTATGTGTTACGCTGATGGTACACCTTCGACTGAAAGGCATTCTTGTTTAATTGCATGATTTTGCCGCAGATTGTAAGATAGTTTCTTGCGGTGTTATTTCACTTCATTTCATACTATATTTTTGTCAGAACTAAGTTGAATTGTGCTCTGAAAGAATGATTCCTTCTTCGGGTGTACACTGACATAGACATCGCATTCCTTCCTTATGAAAGAGTTTAATCGGGTTTGATTAATTTGGCTCAAAACCTACTGTTGTTCAAAGTAGACTTGGGTCGGAACCCTTTACCCAAGGGGTTGGGTCAAGCATAAAAACTACGAAAATAAAAAGTCAACAAAAATGTTGAAAGCCACTTCTTATACAATTGGTTTCATTAAATCTCTAGAAGTCGTAGAAAAAAAACGTCGATTGCAGTCCACCAATTTCGCGTCTGGCTGCTATTGAATTTACTACTGTGGTCTTTATTTGAGTTCAGGAGAGCAGATGACTGCTTTACTGGCACAGTTAGGTGAAAGTTGAGAAATATTATGGGCTTGTTATTTCGTTTATTACCATCAGCCTATGCGAGTAGGTAATACTTTTAGTTGGGTCATTCTGTGTATGTGTATCTGTCTGTCTGTTAATCTGTAACTTTTGAGCTGCTAAAGCTAGGAACTTCATTTTCTGTACACATATACATTTTGACCACATCTAGGTCAATTTTGAGTATCATGGTCAGTGGATCAAGGTCAAGGTCAAAGAAATAAAAACTATGTTTTAAATAACCTTTACTTTTGTGTGCATGTATTCTGTTAAAACTTACTTAAAGGTCAAGGTCATCTGAAGATCAAGGGTACTCAATATTAAGGTTAAATAAGAGGAAATCAATTTCTGTCTATTGTAAATGTATGTATTATGCAGATGATATGCCTTGGACTGAACGGTTTTCTTGTCGCTGATAAAATTAAAATAATATTAAGAAACTCTAGGGAGTGACAGGAAAGTGAAAGGTAAAACTACCACGATCCAGTGAGAACTTTTCTTCTTCAACAGAAGGTTAGGGATACCCACTAAAGTATTACATTGTCATTCCACATGTTTCTTTCAGATCTATCTTTTTATGCTTGAAGGAGAGATACCATCTGAGAATTTTTAAATTATATTTTGAAGCATATGTACAAACATGTCACATGTCAAGAAATCCCAGTGATAATTCAATTTTTTCCAGTACACTTACTGATTGATGGCTTTTGATATTTGCGGTTTTTGACCAGTCGCACGTCTGCTGTTTGAATGATGTAAAGTCTTCTCTCGTAAGTATGCTTGAAGAATTCAAAGATATCTCAAAGTCCTTAACATATATAAATGCATGTCAATATACATTATTATTTTTAATATAAACGTTTATAGACATGTGCGCTTTAAAATATAATTCATTGCAGACCACCGTTGTAAAGGGTATGTTTGAACTCTTGACACCCTCAAAAACGCCCAAATTATCTGAACGAGTTCCCTTCAGTGTGAAAACAGACGAAACTATCCATAAAAGGATACGCCATCGAAATTAACGTTTATGATACCATGTTGTTTATTTGGCGTGGTTTCAGTGAGGGTTTTAGTGGAATTGGTCATCAACAACAAAAGGTAATTTAGCAGTAAGTAATCTGCAGAAAACTATATTTTCTACCCATTTTTTGATAGATGTTCATGGGAACTCATAATTCTGCTCGACCAAATTTGGTTCTTGCTGGATACTCTTGGGAGACACTTTAATGTAATCATCGCCGAAACGTTATTGGATTTGAGAGGCTTGTTTTTGAAAGCTTATTGAAGATTGCAAGATAATATGCGCATATTTCACACGTACACATGGATTGGTCAAGATAGTCTAAATACAATTCCAGCTTTACCCATGAAAGACAGTAGTAATGAACATTCGTAACCAATCGGTTTTACAGTGGACATGTACAAAAGCGTAATTACATGGAATGACGTGCGTTCTTTGTACAGGTTTATATCTCATTACTAAGTTTTCTTGTATTGAGTTTCATGTATTATTCGGTGTCTAATTTACGTAAAGACTTCGCATGGTATGAGGTAATCCGTTCTCAAGAATGAAGCCTGTAGCAAGGGTTTTCTATCTTTATGTGTTTCCGACATAACGTAAAATATTTACTCTTTGATTTTCATAAACATACCCCCCGCCGAGTAACCGTGAAAGTCTGTATACTACGCGATCTTTGTGGCAATGAATGAGCTTTTTAGTACAGATCAAGGTAAAAATATATTTAGACATAATATACTTTAACCTTTTAGTGTCAAGAGCCGCTATTAGATGTCACGTCACCACTGTCAGAATGCTTGTGTGTTACACACATATTTTCACAACAAAGATGTTATAATCCTAATACCGGACGATGTTATCCTTTCCTGTACCGATGTCACACCTGGTGTATATTTACTGACCGATTGTCTCTTCCTTATGGCTTATTGACTAATTTTATAAATCCTCAAACATCATGGAACTGTGTGGTATCATGTTTATACCAAGGTCATTTACTGCTCCTCAAGTTAGATCAGCACATGCAACAGGTAATAACCATGGAAAATAAGTTATTCAGGCACTCAAGACTTTCAAAGAGAAACTTCACTTTCCATCCTTTATGTTTCTGAAAGGAAGGCTTTTACGTCTCTGTTCTTGGTTTCTTTTAAATCAAATACCATACAATTCTTTGTGGTTTCCATTAACAACCAGACAACATTGTAAACACATTAAGACTTTCAAGAACCCCTGCATTATTAAAATTGCTTCACCTACAAAGGAAGACAATGTCAAAAAGTCTATCTTTCTTTTTGAATGCCCCTCAACAATCAATATAGAAGTTAGTTTCATATATGAGCAATTTGCTATATTCATTCTAGCCTGTCTGTCACTCGTAACAGTCTGAAGTTGTATGTGACTCTGGCAACTTATTGCTAAGGTGCTGATTGGGTAATGCTTTCTATGACTCTTTTAAGCTCTAAATTGGTCATCTCACAGCCCTGTTGAAGTCTCAAATTTTCTTGAAATATTTTCTACAATAAATTGAGTAGCTCATTCAAGGTTTCTACTTGCTTAGTAAAAGACTGCTTGTTACCAAAATGGAATTCCCCTCTTTCCAAAATATAATTAGACCGTCTTTTTGAAATTCCATTTTGAAACTCCTCAGAGTGAGTTCTTATTATCCCAAACTGCAGATTCCTTTTAGGTGGAACAATGTTACAGTGTACCATTAAAGTGTGGTCCCTCAGGGAACAAATCGGATTTGCTGTTGCTACATGGTTCTTTTTAAAAGGGCATAGAAAGTCTCAAACTAAGTTTTAGATTTTTTTGTGTTCGGTACCAATGTCGTGGTCACACATTAACTGACATGTCGGACTGAGAAATCATGGCCTTGCCAGGGCTCCGGATATTCTCAGTAAGGTTTTGTAAATATGTGGTAAATTGCTGAGAATACAAAGATCCACCAAATTAAATTAAACGGCGGGAGAAAGAAGCGAAAGGGGCACATCTGATCTCAGAGACAAAATGTACGATGTGAACATTGGCCAAACGCTTTATTGCTTTATTGAAAGTATTGAAAGTATTCCCGACTAAAGTAACTAATGTTTTGAAGCTACACAGTGATAACATTTAATAATATCTAAGGTTAAAGTTATTACCATGGAAATCAACTGGATTCTGTGACTCTAGTCAAAGAAATATTTATCACTAGATTTGAAGACCTCGTTCAGAGACTCAGATTAATAAAGTTATTGACACATTTGATATTAATTTGTGTAAATATTAGCTGTTCATTTCAAAATATTTTAGTGTGATGAAGAGGTATGTTTAGTATACACAACTAATTGTTTGAAATTTGAAATAAACGAATTTAAGATAAGCTATTTCTGTGAAGTGTCATTGTGACTGCAAATCGATGTCAGTAGGCGAGTGGGAGTAAACTGTAAATCCAGTATTAAGAATGAAAGAATGAAATGAAAGTACCTTAAGAAATTTTAAAAAGAACTGTGACCAATACCATGTAGTGCTTTAAGTCTGTTGAAGTCTAAGTAAATGCATTTTTAAACGTTCTTTGAGTCATTATTCATAATGTGGTATTGTAACGATTTGTCATCAATTGAAGAACAAGACAGTTGCATAGGCACACCAGGTAAATTAACCTTAATGCATCATTAAACGTATTCATATGATTGATGATCCATCGGAAATGTTTACGTTGGACTCGTTGGTTGCAACATTTCTTTAATGTACATCCATACGTATATACTTATACTGCAATCTATTACCTAGAATTTATCACTGTGTTGGCAATTTTTGTCAATAAATTAATTTCTAGATCTACTAACTATTCTAATGTATCAGGCAGCTGTTTTGTAGAAAACATGTAGAAAACTTTTTACACCTGAATTTCAATAAAATGGTAATGCAGATTGAAACAGTTAAACGTACTGTCACAAACTTGATTTGTGTACACAGCTTCTACAAAGAAAAAATTGTTTCCATCAAGTTCAGTATCCGCAAAAAAAGAAAGCTAAATTTTCACAACAAGAGTTATAGAAAGCAAGCTTCTGTGCCTACTTTGCAATTTTAAGCTCAAAGACCTTGATTTGTCTTACTCTTTGCCTTATGTGGCAAAAGATAAGGCACAGGTACTATGATTTGTTTAGTAGTTTTTACTGACAAATACAACTGGAGGCTCCGAAGATAAATCAAGTCAGGATAATTGGTGGGACCGTCAAGGGGGAGCTGTCCATTGTTGACCAACTTCTTTTCTTCAATTCCATGGGCCTTTTGAAAAGAAATTTACAAATTGAATTAACGTCCCTGCCATGATAGATCGAAATCCTGACTAGACATTTGCTAATTCTTACAACCAAAAATGATTGTGACTGTGGACGACAATCCTGGAGGGTCTCAGGGTATGTCATCAAAATCTGACTGAAGTCATTTGAAAAGTTATTTGAAAAATTTGAAACATCTGGTTTTTCTGGCTGTAAATTTTAAGGAAAAATTGTGCTCAGCAATGTGTATCTATAGGTGTAGTGGTAAAGATTATGTTGCAAACAATTATATCATTAGCATTCGTGACGTTAATGTGAAACGATAATGCATAGTACCACAAATATTTTCATGTTTTTGGCTCTGTGAATTTTAAACATAGATATTTTTTTCTCATGATCGTATGTGTGCTAATTTCACGTGTTCGCTTGTTAGCCATGAAAATGAGAACAAAAACAATTAAATACACTTTTAACTCAACTGTATGGATTGATTGGGCTTTCACGTAGATTGCACGTCAAGCCCTCGTAAAAAAGGTTTATCCTTTGAAAGTCAATGGATTCATTATTCCTTAAGCAAACTTATTCGACAGATTAAAGTTAGTTCATTATGCTTCAGTGACGGACCTAGTGTACTGTGCTGGAGGGAGGCACCCAGTCTTCAACTGGTGGCGCCAAGCCAAGAAATTAGATTTGGAAAGAAGATTTGGTTTGTAAGGAGCGACATAACCTAAAATCTGATTTTATATTTTTCGAATTTACTGACAAATTATTGCCCCACAGGGTATAGAACATACAAATACTACAATCGTGGATGCAGGGGAAAACATGTGGAGGTAAGAATAATTAAATCTGCATGGCCTCTTTTTTGACAGCGGAGAGGTGCCCATAGCCTTTCTGGGGAGCAGTGATTAAGATGAGAAAGAATCACAAGAAATAATACGTCTCCAACGTTGAAATATACTGCAATATTATTACAATATACAAACCTATGTTTTTCGGCTGTTTAACAAATTACAAATGTAATCTTCTTCAAATTACTTAAGTTTAATATTTCCTTATATATTTTCGTTCTTTCCCAAAACGGGAGGTGTATGTTCAACAGTTTCGCACATTGCACACACAGAGTCAGGAAAGGTTGATGCGTGGTTCTAGCGTTTGATTGGATGTCAAGCTGCTTACAGTATTGGTGAACGAAGCTGCCCTTCACTACTATAGCACAGAATACACAAAATATTTCACAGGATTTTTACGCGAAGCTGAGCGAGGGGACACTCTCTTACATTGGATAAAAACTTAGTACAATAAAGGACCTACAGTAAGTCTAGATGTTATTATGAACATTTTTGTGGTCCTTTGAGAAAGTTTCTTGAGGGAATGGTTTTTTGATGGTCTTTAATATATGTGTTTGTGATTAAAGCACCAAGGAGATTCATTTCCAAATATGTTTAACATAATGTAATGTCAGGGTTTTTGTTGTGTACCAAAGAATACTAAAAGGTGAAAATGTTTGCAACTTATATTATTTCCACAAGAGACATTGAGGGCTGTTTCAATTCTCAGCAGAAATATTATCCCTACTGAAAATTTCTTGGATTTCTCTGATGGAAATATCGAATCAACATCACATTATGGAAGATAATGCCAATTAAGTTATCGTTGCTTCAATCTTTTTCCAGTTGAAGGTAATTTGATTTTCATATGAAAATGATTGAAGCTAAAATAAGGAGAAGATGATTGTCTTTTCATTACTACGATATGATTGTAAAAGACTATTGTTTTATTTGAATTAGTTTTGCAAAGATAATTTCTCTGGCTGTCTTGTTTGATTTTTCTCAAATTAGGGGATTTCTATTTCATTTCCATGATCTGGCCTGGGGAATGTCTTCCCTTTACGAAAAAGAAATTGGAATCCTTAAGTCTTAAATGGAATTGGCAGTTTGAATTAACTCACAGAAGATATTGTTGGTGAAGTAAAGTGTTCTTAGGCTTGAGTTCTACAGCAATATCACTTTTCGGGCTTTATATTTCATCATTGTACTATAAACTTTCATTGCAATCTCCCTTCAAACGTCTCATTCTTTTTCCTAATGCATCTGTCAATAGTTTTTCTTTGTCAGTGGGTCCCACTTGTCCGTGCTTACTAATTTAATGGAACAAACTATCTCAGAAAGAGAGATAAAAATGCTTCCTTTTGTTTTTGAATGGAAGAAAGATTTCTTTATTTCTTACCACTCGGAAACCATTGTTCTTCTGAGCGATGATAGTGTGGACTAACATCAGGCATAATTAATAAATTCGATGTTTTATTAATGAATATGAACTAATCTACATTATTGTGGAGTAAAAAAAATAGCAGTACATTGATGTTAATGTTAATTTCTGTTGACAGATGTTAGTTAATATTCAGCACTTGTTTTGGAATTGATGCAAAAGGTCTATCTCCGGTATCATTTCATATTTTCCTTCCAATACAAAGTAATGTTCTGGTATTTAATTCTTGTTCGAAATTCTTTCTACAGAAATCCTGATTCATGCTGCCTAAGTGGGATACCTCAGATATACTTAGTTTACCATTTGCATTCCAGTTTAATCAAGGATTGATGAGTAGTGCAGTTTGTCTAATCTGAGATACATAACATGTCTTGTATATCTGCTGCTGTTAGGACAATACCAAACCATTGATCGATGTTCATTCTATTCCTGTTTGTACATTTCTAAAGCCAGTTAATATAGACATCACAGCTGTGATTATCCCCTTCCCCAGAGGGATTAGTGATCGACAATGGAAATAATCCAAGGTTACATTGGTTGGTTGTGTTGTGACACGGCCGTTTGCTCAAAAGAGATCTGATGTTTATTGGTAATACAAGCTGTCCAATCACTACAGTAATTATTTAGCCGTCTCAAATCGTTTCCGTTCAACAAGTAGTGAAGTATTCTTAAGGGAAATGGACAAATATTCTGGAAGGAAAATATTACTTTGTTTGTGTATGATAAACGTTAGAAAGTCTGTTTTTCTATGCACTACTTTAAAAATCGGGAAATCTTTCAGGGTGGCATGTCACTTAAAACTTTACTAATTACCACAGCCCTGTCATATGTGACTTTGTAGTGGCAGAGCCTTTCCCTTAAAGTTACATTGATATTCTGGTTTCTTCGTCAGTTTCTCCATAATTTGTCTAAATAGACGTTTGTGGGCAAAATTTTGCTTAATTTACCAGCGCGTTTGTTCAAAAATATTAGTAAATCAATAAAATGAGAAATAAGATGGAACAAGGTAAGAGCAAACAGTATATTTTTTCTCAAAGCCAATCCGGCAAAGCATAAAACTAATCGAATTTTTCCTAATTAAATTCAATCTACAGAATTTTTAAACTATTTTTATAAAAAATGATATTTGAACCTGATGTCTCTTCTGTAAGAGACAGAAATGATATCACTGTGCAAGGGAGACACGGGCAACAGAGAGAATAATGAAATTTACCTCAATTCATACTTTAGTGATTTATCTGATTTTTTAAATCTACGGAATCTACAGAATACATCTCCATTTAGAAAACTCGAATAAGAACATCTGATCATTCAGTTAAAGCTATTGCTTTGGCTTTCTGCCGAATACGAACTTTGTCCATATTATATTTAAGTTATTATCTTTGAACAAACGGTCACTAAAGTTCTAACAAAATTTATTTTCTGTAACAATCAATAACCAGGAAAAGTCCTCTTGACCGATTTTTATTATTCATGCAGAACGGAAATTAAACCAGAAATCGTTCCAAATGAGTTGTTATTATCAGAATAATCACCCTGCTGATTGATCGACAGTTTTGGTTTCTCATCATTATTTCCAGGTAATTACTATCCGAGGAGTCACATCACGAACACGATACGGGGTTTATCTGCTCATAAAACAGTTAGGGCATAAATTAATGATATCAAGGGTGAATAGTTCGTAGTCTCATTCGTATTGCGTGACACAACCACCACTTTTTGTGCAACATATATTGGAAAAGGGGACTATCAAAGTAATAACATATCGTAGTGTTTTATCTAAGAAAACACAAAATACTTGAAAGTGAAAGAGCTAGAAAAAGATAAGCGCACCAATGTGTATCAGTATCCAAGACATTGCACCAAAATGCTTATGTGGACACGCCATAAGTCTTTTTTTGAGTATTCTTAAGGGAAACTGGTAGAAATATCTGAAATAGATAACTGTCGGGGAGTTTAACATCTCAAAAACAAATAAAGGGAGTTCATTGAGCAGTTTAGCATATTCTGTTTGGTCAAAGATATTTTATTTTAAAACATGTGTCTTTTTTTTTTTATTAACATGCCTTGTTGTACAGTGCAAAGTAAGTAATGTTGATGTTACAAAGAAAGACTTCTCTCCTTTTCACTGGAATTTGTTATCTGTACCAAACGGCGGCTCGTAAATAAACAAAAAGGACGACAGCAAATGAGACCTACAACAATGCCATGTCTGTCTGCAGATGTCCAGGGAAAGATAGACACTTGGTTTGTGATTGAATTATCCAAGCAGTGGAATTGTTAACTTGATTTTTTTATTCCACCATTTTATTTCTCGTGGGCAAATAATCTAGACGGAGGTATTAGGGCATTAGAGATAATACTAACATTTTCCTGATCTCATTTTCTTTAAATAATGTGTTTTTCTCGATCCTGAAATACTAAAGACGTCTAAAATTAGGTTTAAGCATTCGTTAGAAATATGTCAGGCATGCTTGAAAATAGGAAAATAAGGAAAATATCATGAGCTGCAGTTTACTTGAATCGCAATATATGGCTCTGAAACAATTAGACAGCATAAAGCAAAGGAAGAAGATAATAAAACAGTCACAATTTAGAATAATTTGGTTGATGTAACATATGACAAGCAATGCAGTAATATAAGAAGTTCCTTTGTAAAAGTGAGCACATAAAATATAATTAAATGGCAATGAAAGGAAAACTCTGTAGCATGCATTTCAATAAATTGTTGTCATTTTTTTTCGTTCATTGGAGATACATGCCAAGACGTAATACGTAGCGTCGCATGAGCCAAACAAAAATTCTCTATTACAGTTAAGTGTGATAGACTTTTACTGATTCGATTCCTCATGTTTTAATATGTGAGAACTGAAATAGGTGAGGAATTATTTGACATCTGATAATGAATTATGAAACATCAATTAAAAACCCTGGGATTTTGTCAACAAACATACTAAAATACGATTAAGCAAAGGCGCAACGAAAATAAAATTAAAGATCCGAGGTTTCATGGACAACAACCTGCAAAATATGGCACTTTGAGTCAACATTCGAGTTTTCTCGCTGTGAGCAGTTTCCATTTTCTGTGAATTCTTTGGACTCTTATTTATAGCACTTGTGATGCAAAGTAGAAAACCTGTAGAGCAATGAACCACCGTGGTCAAATTGTCCATTTTCACCTGTGTTGAAAAATAAAAGGAATTCCCTGAATTTATTCTAATTTATTAAATATCCGGGAATCGTGACAGGCAAAGCACCATTGATACTATGATGATTCACGCCAGTAAATGAAAATTATAATAAAACACCTTCACAACTTACTCATGATCAGCAAAGAAAATGTTCTTTCAGCTATACATTCCCAATCACCCAAATCTAGGCCAGGAATAATTTGTTGTTTTGAAACCACATTTTTTGAAAATAAATTTTATTTGGCTGAATTTGTCTGGTGGTTATACATTTTGAAAATTCAAAATATGTCAGAACCATATGTTTGCCATTCATTTTCTGGATGTCTTAATGAGATCAGAGTTTCAGCATCAAACTTCATTTAATATTTAACCATTTGTAAATATTGTGTCCTCCAAATGAATACTGAAGCTTACGTTTATATTTTTATCATTCAAATAGACCTTTATTGCTTTGGTTCGGGACAAACAGTGAGTCGAAGAAACTGAGAGGTTTACCCCAACAATGATGTGGTGAACCAAACACCAGCGTACCAAGAGAGTCTAACAAGACAAGACAATTGTCATCTACTTGCAAATGTTTTCTCCTGTGGTCCTGTAGTTCATCAAATATGGATCTACCAAATCAGAGTTTTCATTTGAAGAATGCATGTATATCCGAGTGTATTCCTGGACAATGGGTGGTATAAATAGTGCTGTACGGCCTGCATAAAACAGAATGTTTGGTATAACTTTTCATTCTTTTTATCTTGATATGTCTTTACAAGAGAAATATTTTGGTAGCCCTTTAGATCTACCTTAATGGTTCCCTAACAGTTTCGGGGACATAAATAGCTTTGGAATAGGTCAGAAACTTGAATAGATTTCACAACAAATTTAAGATCTTGTGAAAGGAACCATCACCAAGGACGAGGTCCGGACTAACGTCAGTGGCGATGGTTCCTGTTGTAACAAATATCATTTTGATTAGATGGTACTTGGTGAGCCATGGTTCATGATGACAGGCATTGGCTGTTTGTTAAACATGCAAATGATTTTATTACGTGAATATTTAGCTGACCAATCAGCCTTTAGAAAATTCAAATGGTGAGCAGTTAGAACGTTAAAAGTAATCAGGATGAACATCTTCCTTTTAAAACTCATGATAAATGTAAGTGTTACATAATATTACACCCCGACTACGCTGTTATTCATTGATTTTTTGAGCTTGTTATTTTTCAATAACACACAGTTTTGCCTTATAGTCCTTTGTCACGTCAGGGTGTAAATAGGTTAACACTGTCAGACCCAGTGTATTCTTCCAACCTATTCTTAACATTCAGCAGGAAACTGAAATGATTGATATGGACCAAATGAGGAGATTACATGTTGATATTGCCCTCAAAACCAACCCAGATATCAAGCAAATGGTTCAGAATCTGAAGACAGGAATGACTGATGGCATCAGTATTGACAAACTGGAACAACTTTCAAAAGTCATGCCAACGCAGGAAGAGGTATACTTCAATACCTACCAATTATGTTTGAGCAACATATTTTGGTATTTGATTAATTCTTCATGAATAAACGAAATCAATCCGAATTGTCATAAATTGTTTATCTTTTTGAACGGGCAGACAAGGAACGTTATAGATAAAGTGATTTTTCAAAGACTAGAACGGAATTTTCATATTTGAATGACATATTTACTTCAGATGAAAGCGATCAACAGTTTGAGTGACGACAAAAAGCATCCAGAAGTCGAGCAGTTCTTCCAACTTTTTAAAGATTTTGACAATCATGAGGTGAGTTGAAATTATCTTGTGGCTTAAGTAGGAATTCTCGGATCTTTGATTTTCCTTGCTATTTTCCAGGATTTTGTTCAAACAACTTTGCTGAAAAAGAAATTCTCCGAGGTGAGTGACAGGATAAAGCGGAACGTCGGTGCGACAGTGCTGCTGTGTGAACAGATCATGAACAGTTCGTCCCTCAAGGCTTTTCTTAGATACGTGCTTCATACTGGCAACTTCATCAACCACGTCAGTAAATTTTAGAAATTTTCTGTCTAGTGAAGGCTCAGAGAATTCATTTATTCTTTGGGAGAAAGCACTTTCTCAAGACCGCGGTGGGGAAAAATTAAGGTTTTATTGCCACAGCATAAAATGGTGTTTACAATTCCAGATGTTTACAAATGTCTTTCGAACATGACGGCGCAGTTTCTCATGTTTCAGACCTTAATTTGCATATGAACATTAACTGGGACAACATGCCACCATTTTGAATTTTTGATACTTCCACTTCAAAATTTTAAACTGGCACCATTTAGTAAATACTCCAAGAAACATTCTGAAAATTTTGTGATATGTATGTAACAATAGTATCTAAATTTAATTAAAATTGCAGAAAGAAATATTAAACCATAACAGAAAGGCACAAGTTTAAAATTTTGAAGTGAAAGATTCAACAATTCAAAGTGGTGGCATCTCCATTACAACATGTCATGTGACCAACAAAACAGGGCGGTTTGCCTCTCTCAACAAAACATCCCTGACAAAACACTAGTGTTAGAATAGGAACCATCACCCTCTGGTTTTGTTGCTCAGACTCAGCCCTCAGGCTTGGTCTGAGACAACAATCTTAGCATGTGCAAGGCTCATTTCATATGTTTACTTGCGATAACATTTTGACTTCATCACCCTGCATTCTGATTAGTTAATATTAAGTATGACATCTCCTGATTGGAGGAGTGCTTTTGTCAAGATCCTAGTCAAGTCCCTGGTCCAGTCTAGGAGGGGGTATCCTTTGGTCCTGTCTGAAGTGTCCCCGGACAGGACTAGAAGAGGCATGAGGACTTTCTTGTTTCTGATATTTTCAGTCGCAGTGGAACGGGAAAGCTGTCGGATTTGACCTGGGTAGTCTGGAAAAACTCTCAGAGTTAAGAAGTGTCAGCAAAGAAAGGATAACTTTGCTGCAGTACCTGGTGGAGCAGATAGATACTAAAAATCCATCATTACTTGGGTTTGTGAATGACTTGCACCAGCGTCTTACAGACAACGTCCGGTAAGTTGTATCAGAGTGACTGTTGTAACAGTAACAGTTCTCCTGTTGTTGAATTTACTGGGCTCGCGAACCAGTCAAAGAGGCAACTCACTGATCGGAAAACTTGAATTTAATTTGATTCAAAACTCCTTCAGACACCCCAACTGCCTGCCTTTCTTTTTGTCATCATCTCTAACGATCCCAGTTTTTATTCTAATTTCTCAAACAGATTTGATGACATTATGGAAGATCTGAAGAAGTTCAGGGAAATGGCGACAATATTACAAGATGTCAAAGATACCAGAGTAAAAGAGAATTCCCATGCTTTCTTCGAGGTAAAGTAACTATGCATTATCCTCTTCAACATTTTTTGTGCTGAAAGTGAGGTTTTACAAAACTTTGTCTTTCGCTTAGTTTTATTTGCAAAAGAAATATTCCAATGCAATTAAACGCATCGCTTAAAAGTTTTTCTTGTTTACTATATTTACCTCTAATTGCCTTCTGCATGTGGGAGGTCTATTTGTTGATGTTAAATGGTCACAATGATGGTGAAATGATCTCAGGTCAGCTGAGACTGTAAATGTGATGAAAGTGAAACCTCCAGGGGTACCAAAGAGATCTCTTGTAGGGTCTTATGTCCATTCCAAGATAAGCAAGAACCTTGTTGAATATGATCTTATTTATTTCAGTTATATTTGATCTATAACATGTATTGCTCTCTAAAGTACATACAGTATTTAAGCTTGGCACTGGAGCTGGCATTTAAGCCTAGTTGTTGTATCCTCAATGGATCAGCATTTAAGTACACTTGCACGTAACTGTGCAATGTATAAATACCAATGGTGATCAGCACTTGATTGGTTGAGTCTGGTGACCTTTGCTATTCGCCTCACATTAAGCCAGAACCCTGAGGCTCTGAACTCAATTGTGCAGTCTACAGCAGGACTGTTTATTACGAGACCGTCCATATGTTTGAAGCAAGAAGTCTATTTTATTTTAAGAATCTACAGAAAAGTGTGGAGGAAATGGACGAAGAAAAGAAGAAATTTGTAGATATCACCAGGAAGATACAGCAGTACTTCTGCGTCAGAGAAGACGGATTTAAACTCCAAGAATTCCTGCAGACGTTTAAAAAGTTCTGTGACAAGGTTAAACAAATGAGAACCGTACGTATTCAGATCGCAACAACATTTCCGGGATACCTCAAGTTCCGAAACCGATTCCTGTCAATAGCATTCTGCAGTTAAACAAAAGTACGCTCTTATTTCAAGACTGTTGTAGCTTTTGTGAAAATACTTTTAATAACAAATTTCTCATAAATTTACTTTTTAGGAAATTTCAAAGTCTACAAATACAACGAGCAGAATTTCGGGTAAATCGGAATTAAAAATCAAATCGAAATCAAAACAACCTGTGGATGACATAGCATCCAGTATAAGCAAAGGTCATTGCAGAAACAACCCCTCACAATCAAAGCCGATGACAAACGAACTTCAAGAAATATTCAATAGAATGAATCGAGTAAATCAGTCGACCTAAGTCGTCACTGATAAATGATAGATTGACAAGTGGCAAATGATACCACACTCTTAGTTAGTTACAACCATTTTATTGTGGTACTTTTGATTCCGAAACTCAAATGTACAAACCAAATCATCTGTCTGGTTCTTTTACTAACACCTTTAAATAACATTTAAGATGAATTTATATCTTTATTATAAGCACTTTTAAATTTTGTGTATGCTTCACAAAATAGATGATGGTTATTTCAGTCCTAGTTAATTCGTCTTTATATTTGCTTCTGCGCACTTGTTTATGTGAGCGCCAGTTTGGTCCAGGTTTCGGCGTCCCTAACGACGGCTGGGT
>JBCAUG010493423.1:0-15296 GCA_038406175.1 Haplosyllis leylae
TAGCTCAGTGGAGGCATTGCCCCCTGAGAATACTGTGCTCAAATATGGCTTAAAATGTGTGCTCAATGTTTGTGTGTGGTGTTCTATGTTCCTGAACCTGTAATTGGGTTGTGGGAGAAATGACAATAAAAAGAGATTGAAACCAGAAACATTGTTGTGGCTTATTCAGGGCACTCCTGGTCGGGAAAAGATCCAGGCCTCGTGTAACCTGTGACAATAAGGAACTAAAGAGCTGAGGCTTCCAGCAGATTGGGGAATTAGCTCAGTGCTAGCATGCAGAACTTGAAAGTCAGAGGTCCCTGTGTTCCAATCCTGCTGGGGTAACATTTTGCTACAGGATTTTTAAAATTCTCTCGTAGATTCTACAGAATCTATAGAATTTAAAGCCAATTACGGAAAAACTCGATTAACCACAGTCCCTGCCCCTGTCCCGTTCTCCTGCAGTGTGATAAGCCACAGTAGTTCTCATATTTGCAGGTGACACGGTGCAGGTTGTTTATAGAGACGGCGAGGATACAATCCCGTTATACCCCGGCACAAATTATTATCTGAACGGTTTCACCGGATTCAAAATCTGAATCATATTTCAAATTAAAACGTCATTAAAATGCTACTTTTAAAACATGAATGGTACTAACATTTAAATTTCATAATTTGTTATTGTTAGTTGTGTGGTTAATAAATGGTCCAGACACAAAAAAATAATTGAAGATAAACTTCATCAGGAATATTAACAGTACTAGTCATAAATACGTACTATTTGAATATCATTGATTGGTTCCTTGCTGATCAGTCATCCGTTTTGTGAATTAAAAACATTAGAAAACAAGAAAGTCTTCCTGCTTGAGCACAAGAGGCATACCATCCGCCGCATAGCAAGTGCTTGCTCTGCCGTTCTCTCTCGGGAAGGGGGGGTAATCCGAACCCAGCCAAGAGAGGGGTGAGAGGTACCCCAGTCCTGACATGGCCAGAGGCGATACCCCAGTCCTGTCCTGGCCAGAACTGTGATCTGCACAGCTGTAGGTGACACGAACGACTCAACATTCCTTGATTATCTGAGAGATTTTTACACAGAGAAGAGCAAAATAAATTCATAAAAATTGTCCCCTGTTGGGATTGAAACCAGGACCTCTGGATCATCATGCCAATGTGCTACCAACCAACATTCACTTGACAGCCTTACACTTCATGGTCATTATAAAGTTGTGCTCTATTGATTCTAGAAATGACCCAAGTCTAAAATGTTAAGTGGTACATGAAACAAAGCTCACTTCAGAAATCTTCTGGCCAGCACATGCCAGGCTAGCACAGTCAGTAGAACATTATACTGATGATCCAGAGGTCTGAGGGTAATTTTGACAAAATTATTTTTGCTCTTCCCTGTGTAGAGATAATCTGACAGAAACGTGCATAATGAAAAACCCGACTGATCAAGTATCCTGCAATGCAGGTTCTCTTGTTACGGAAGGTTCGAGATTGTATGATCGTAAATAATTAGGAATAACCATGTAAAAATGCTGAAACCAAACCACTTAATTTTGAGAAACTCCTGTATCAGTTGAGTGTGAAATGTAAGATTGTGTGCAATTGTGTTGTGTACCTGGTGACTTATGATTACATTATTATGGATTAAGGTATCGGTTATGGAATTACAGGTGGCATAGTTCAGGTTGTGCACAGAGATGGCATTGATCCAACTCCCCTGTGGGCTGCTTCATCATTTATCTGGCTAGGTCAAAAATTCTTATGTTTTCACACTTTTTCCGTCAAATTTTGTGACATTTTACTATCATGTACACAATAACAATTAGTAACTGACAAAGTCTGTATCCATAGTGTGTAACATCTACCTTGAAACGTTCAACCCCCGTATAATAAAACCCGACAATCCTGAATGATATTGTGCTACGTTTTCCTGTGTACTCAGCAATAGACTTCACCATAGATATTCGAATTTTCCTAATTTAGCTAATTGAACTAAATTCAAATAAAATTGTAAGTAGTAATTTAACTGCCCTATATTATTTTGCAACTCCCTCGTATAGATCCGCGCACATGCTCGTATCTGATATGAAAACTGGGACTGCTCACAAAGTTAAAACGACATGTGGTTTGTTCTCAGCGCAAAGATAAAGTCTTACTGTATAAATAAACGTATGACCACGTATCAACCTGTACTTGTACAGCGGTAACTATGGTGACGATACAATTTCTAACCATATTGTTGGTTGTTACTTGTTTTCTGGGCGGTGTCGTATCCGTCACTGACAAGGAATTCAAAGTAAGTGGTGTATTTTACCTAAATTTCTAAATATTTTCTTATTCATACATGCTTACTATCACATAAAACAGAAAACGTTTGTGTACTTTGTAGGATCTTTCTGATCACGTGACACATATGACAAAGATTTTGGAAGATCAGTTCGTCATGAATCGGCAACTGAAATGTCAACATGAGGTAGTTGAATCAGTATAAAGTCTTAAACGATTAGTCCCGTTTCAGGTAATAGAATCTTGGTGTTGTGTAGATCTTCTTCAAAGTAAGCGTATGTACTAACGTCGTCTTAACTCCTATGTCAATTCTAATTGATACGTCATGTTCTCGTAATGTATGTCAATCTGTGTTTTAAACACCTTCCATTTATGTTCTAGGATCGTTTAAACCACTTGCATCAGGAATTGCTACAGGTTAAAGAAGAAAACAGGGTACGTATGGATTATGTATGGTGCTTTGGTGTTTGATGTCTCGTGGTTATCACAAATGCATGCAGTGATGACATCAAATTCCAAATCCCCTGGGCTAACTACAGCAGGCTTAGCAATTCGGCTCTTCATATCAGGGCGTGATAGCAGTTACACATGGGTCTAAGTTTATTAACTGGGCCACAATTAGAGTGAATTGTGCAGATTCCATTAAATCCCCTAGCAGTAAAGTGAAGGACACCAGACTTCATTTGGATGGAATTCCCTTCTGAGGGTGGTTCTAAAAGTCCTGATTACTTACACAAAGAAAACACCCTGCAAGGAATATGATAAATGAAATTTTCACAGTGGCTTTATTGCAGCTAAATTCATAAAATAGTACATGGGGGCTTCCATTCAAAGTAGCAGAGTATTCTTACACCATAGAAAATAGTGCCCCTCAGGGGGATGTGGATGTGGCAGGATGTGCTTTCCTGCCCCTCCTGAGACAGCTGAGTAACTAACTTTTGCTCTGGAATCCAAGTGATTGCAGGGTACTTTGTGACATTTTCAAGGGGGTGTGAAGCTGCTTGTAGTACAACAAATTTCACATCTATTGGACACCAATCTTCCCACTAAACTTAAAATAAATCATGTTCCAAACATGGCGCTAGTTGTTACTGATATATGTACATTGTGAAAATACACCGGGGAAGTATAAAATCAGTATTTAAGGCAGATAGCGGTACCTTCAGGTAAATTCATACCATTGTTAGTTTTAGTCTGTTCAAAGAGGCACTTTAGTAACATACGATAACAAACAAAATGTCGTGAAATTAGGAACAACAGTTTTAAATTTAAAAAAATTAAATAAAATATTCAAAAGTACTTTTTATAGCTTCTGTCGCAACAATTTCTACAGCTTCAGAAGAAAGACGAGGTAAGTTTTCCAGATATTATTTATTTTGAAATTTGTATCTGTTATCAAATTCTAACATCAATAATAGTACTGATTTTTAGATTATTTGGACTGAATTGCTAAAGTGTACGAATCCCATACACATTTCATTTTTTCAGGTACTGATGCGAGAAAATGAGCGACAGAACTTTGTAATCAGACAGCTACTCCACAATGAACATAATGGAATAGAAGGTACAGAGCAGAGTAATGCACCAAAAGGTGGACTTCACTGAAACAACAATTAAATTTTGCTTTAAAAGTTTCGTGTGCAATATTCTGCAATATTCCCTGGGGAAGGAAGTACGGTTCATCATACATAGCTCCTGATTACTTGCAGACTCCTTTGTGAACGTTCAGAATGTCAGAATAGAGGAACGAGTTTCTGTGTTGGAGATGCAGGTGGATTTGATAGAGGAAGAACTGACAGAGATAACTGAATACGTGACGGGTTTGGACCTGGACGTTAACTTCCTGTTTGACGATCAAGTCATTCAGGATGAAAGACTGCTCACTTTGGAGCAAACGTCAATTGATATTACAGCTGACATTGAAAGTAATGATCTAACAACAAGTGTTGATAAAAAAATAATGGTGAATTTCTTGCAAAAATAGTTTAAAGGTGTTGTGAAATGAATCATTTAATATTTTATATTACAGATTTGCAGGACACAACTCTTGCCCTGGATTTCCTCGTGTCAGTTCTGGAGGAAAACGGAGGGGATGATGGGAACAGCTCCATGGAGGAACTAGAAGTGAGAATGGAGGCATTGGAAGGAACAGCTGCCGATCATGAAACAAGGATTTCAGCCACAGAGTCGGATGTGACTGGTGAGGGATGATAATTATACTTTTAAGAAATCATATCACATGAAATTTGATGTTCAAATTTTGCAAGTCCTAATTTTTCGTTATTTTAGATTAGAAGGAAACGATTGCCAATCAAGGGACTCGACTGACAGTAAGTGAAGAAAACATACAAGGTAAAATGCCAAGGTAAACTGCTTGCAGCAGCAACAAAAAAAAATGATCCTGCGTAGTGGTAGAAGAAAAATTTATGCACAAATCACACAAGAATAATGTGAAATTTAAACACGAATACTGATTCAAATTACTTTCACAAACATTTATTTTAGATCTACAGATGACAGATACTGAGTTGGATGCGAGAGTTACAGCTCTGGAGGAATCTGGTAAGAGAATACCCGAAAGGGCAGCATGATATTCGAGTTTTTCCCAAATAACACACATCTGGGATTTTTGTACAAAATTGACATCGAGGGAGTTCAAAATCAGCAAAAAATAAAGTTGCCCCCAGTGGGATTTGAACTCACAACACCAACCACTATAGATTAGAATTCTAATGCCTTACCTACTCAGCCAACTTGCCATTACTTGCTAGTCTCAGATTTTCTGACCCTTATAAAGTCATGCTCTAGTGAGTCAAGTGGAGCATGGAAAAAGTTCTGTTCAATACATGGCCCTCTGGCTGAGTGGGTAAGGCATTATAATTGTAATCCATAGATGGTTGGTAGAGTGAGTTCAAATCCCATTTGATGCAACTTTATATTTTGCTGATTTTGAAACCCCTTAATCTCAATTTTGTCAGAAATTTGTATTATTTAGGAATAACTCGATTGCTTTTACTTCTTTAATGCTGATAACATTTTCTTCAGTCGATATTCAATGTTAGGTCTTTAAATTTTAGAAACGATTACTTTCACTGCTGCATTAACATCTTATCCGACAATTCCTTATGAATCAGTTATTTTGTTCAATGAAGTTCTGCTCAATAAAGGAGATGGGTAAGAATCCAGTTTCAAGTATCCACGAAGAATCCACTCTCCTGGTTTATAACACATAACTATTTAAATAAAAATATTTTTTTAGAAAACATCGTTACTGATAACTTTCATTTCAATAAGACTTTTGAAAAAAAATAATCAGCTTTTTTATGGGGCTCACAAATGGAGATTGATTCCATTACTTTTCCTTGTACTGTTTTCGCAGATACGACAGCACAACCGGAACATTCACAGTGCCCTCTGGTGGAGATGGATACTACTATTTCTCAGCTTATTTTACCGTGTGGTATTATGAGTATGGTTCTTTTGATATTCAAGTGAACGGAGAAACTATCTGCACAGCACTTGGTGAAACAAACACATCTACATTGAATGACCGGGTCCATGCATCGTGCAGTGCAGTTGCTTTTGTGACTGAGGGTAAGATAATCCATTCTAGTTTTTCACGATAGGCGTTTCTGTCAGATTATCTGACAGATCTTTACACAGGGAATAGCATGACCCATAACCTCTGGATCATCATGCCAATGCTCTACCAACTGAACTAAGTCAACATTCAGTTGCCAGCAAAATCCAAAATGTAAAGTGGGGCATGAAATGAAGCTCACTTCAGAAATCTTTTGGCCAACACATACCAGGGTAGTACAATCCGTAGAGCAGGAGAGTGATGATCCAGAGGTCCTGGGTTCCAATCCTAACCGGGGGCAATTTTTTATGAATTATTTTTTTGCTCTTCCCTGCGTAAAGATCTGTCAGATAATCTGCCAGAAACGTGTATCGTGAAAAACTCAATTTGGATTTTCAGTTATAGTAAAGTGACCGATGCGGAATTAAGTGTCAAAAAATAATGCACGACAACAATGGGTTTTATTATTCTTGATAATCAATGACTCTCACTGGTTTTGTGTTTGTACATTCTTGCTGTCAGAAAAGACATGCGCATTTTAGCACTAGTTAGATACCTTTATTGGTCTTTATCATTTCAAGTTCCAAAACGTTACAATTCATATCTGCCAGATCTGCCAGAATCTACCAGATCTCTTATCGAAAAAACTAGAATGATTACAAAGAAAATCACTTGCAATTGGGAAGAGAAAGTTGCCATAAAAGTCGGGTTTTCCCTTAATAGTTCACGTGGGAATATTGAAAGAATCAGTGTAAATTCCATAGCGGCCTTGCATTCTTCAGGTTGATTACGTTCTAAAGTGTTTGGAATATCTGCTTTGTAGTTTCAATTGAATTGCAGGTGACGCTGTGCAGGTTGTGTACAGAGAAGGCACTGATACTACTCCATTGTTTGTCCGAACTGAATACTATGTGAACGGCTTTAACGGATTCAGGATCTAAATGAAATTTTGAATTTTAAATTTTAATTTTATAATTTTTTGCTGTATTGTGGAGTAATTCCTTCAGACACTATAAATAACTATAAATAAACTTCGGCAGAAATATTAACATCTGTTAACAACTAATAATCGAATGTCCATTAATCGGTTCTTTACTGGCCAGTTATCCATTTGCACAAATTCAAAAACGTTCGCATCTTTCCTATTTTGTGTTAGGTTCATTTTAATAGATGAATTGGTCGAATTCAACTAAAACCAGTGAAGCATGACAAGAGTTGACTCATTCGTGTACTAGTTAGCATACATTTGACTGTTGACCAGTAGATTAGGGACTCAAACCTCACAGAACTTTTTTGATATTAGATTATTTTTACAACTAATTAGCCAAATAAGAAAAGAATTCAAAATAAGAAAACCTCATGTTAATTCTAAGCAAACACATTGCGTCTTAAATCAGATGGTATTAACGTAATATTAACTAGGTTGTGTACATGTTTATTGAAACCTGAATGTGAATAATTCGTCAGAAAAGATGGTAATCCCATACATCATCGCAAAGTTTCCATGACAACAACTAAAACGTAAACGATATGTCCTTAAGGTAGTCCGTTCTCTTTGCAGTCAAAATATATGTAAATGCTTTGGGACCAAAAAGTTTGTTGTAGAAACCTTGAATGTCTACTAGAGTAGTCACTGTAACAGTTTTAATCTGCTGGATTTATCACTTTCAACCATTTAGGTACAATGAAGTTTCAGTGTAATAATTCTTTGAGCGAAATCAAAACAAAACGGAGAGGAACAGTTTGCATGCTTATCAATGTTGATCCTCAGTTATTTTTCAGTTTATTTTGCAAACTACATCACAAAGCCTGGAATAATTGCACTGATGAAGTCAATTACATTCAACAGTTTATGAATAAGTAATTTTGAGCAATGGTCTTTGTTATGACACTGTACGCAACATCAAATGGTGCAGAATTATTGTTGTTTGATGAAATATGTCATTTGAGTACATATAACGTCATTCTTTCTGCTCATACGATATTGAACTTGGTTCGCCCTTTAAACTAGCTGATGCAATGTACCTCACAAGTCTTGCAATGTGACGACAGAGCTCCGACTGGATGTCTGTAAATGTAACACGGAGGCGTTTCCAAGTCCTGGTCAAACCAAGTGGCAGTCTATTTTGGAGCATCGTTATATTTATGTAGTTCTCTTTATATTTTTGTGAACTTAGATCAACAATAAAAATTACAAAAACAAAAAAGAGAATAAATTTTAAATTATTGTTTCAATCCATGTGACCCTTCCGTTCTCTAAATAAGACACGAAGGGAACAATTATGTTCAAATTTAACATAAAGCAATGTGTTTTGTTCTCAGGACAAAGATAAAGTTTTGTTGTATAAATTAATGTCTGTATCACCACGTATCAACCTGTGCTTTTACAGTGGTAACTATGGCGAAGATACAATTTCTAACCATATTGTTGGTTGCTACTTGTTTGCTGGGCGGTGTAATATCCGTCACTGACAAGGAAATAGAAGTAAGTGATGTACTCTATTCAACAAGGATGAGAAATCGGAATACCCTGACATGCTTTGTGCTACATTCAGCGTCTTTCTTTTCACTTAATTTCTAGGATCGCTTTAATCTTTTGGACGATCAGATGCTGGAAGTAAAAGAAGAAAATAAGGTACTGAATTGCAACTTGCAATATTGGAATGCAACAACACCACCAAATTTATTCCCCTGAGCTTTAAAACTAAATGCTTTAGCCCGCGGTGAATACAAAATTTGATGGAGAAGTAGTGAAATTCTAGTATTCACCTCCTAAGGTCATGGTGACATTTAATATAAATGACATTCATCTCCTAACCAACAATACAATACAACCTGTATTCACCGCCTAACTGTAATATAAATCAGTAGCAGATCTAAAGGGGACGCTTCCAGCGAGTGCTCCCCTAAGGGCCAAAATTTCTTCAATTTCATAAAGTTTTCAGAAAATTTTATTAATATATTCAGTAGGCGCCCCCAGCTGGGGTTGGCGTCCCTCCTATCAGAAGTTATAGATCTGCCCCTGTAAACCTTTGTTGCTGTTACCTCAACCAATCATTTTGTGGCACTTGTGTTGCATTTGAGATAAATATTTTTATTTGTTACTGAAGGGGTGAATTTGTTCAAATGGGAAAATCATCAAATAATGATCTAATGATGATATTTCTTGTCATAATATGAATGATTTTCATGGTTTGGATTTCGGTAGATACTGATGAGAGAAAATGAACGGCAGAACGATTTGATCGAACAACAGAATGTTTTGATCCGACAACTGATCGACAAAATCGCGGACATTGAAGATCAACACTTCGTAATGGAGGAAACACAAGGTAAATATTTGAAGTACTAATATCTACCGACGTCTTATGTAGTATGAAGAAAGGTAAATGTTTTCAATTTTATGATGCTGATCACAGGGGTGTGTATCCTATTATTCATTTGGACAGGCAGCAAGACAAGAAAGTCTCTTCTAAGAGAGGTCCCTCCCACCAAAGTTAGGTAGACCCCCTCCTCCTACTGATCAAGGTGAAACCAAGGTCATTGCGGGTACAATTGTTTGTAGACTCAATACAAAATACCACAATAGAAGAAAGAGTAACAATTTTGGAGGGCCAAGTGACTGAAATAGAGGAAGACGTCATTGGTCTCCGTGTTGATCATGCGCAACTAGAAGGTGACGTCAACTTCCTGTTTGACGAAACCGTCATTCAGGATGAGAGGATCTTCAGTCTCGAGCAAACAGTTTTCGTGATTGATGAGGATATTGATGGTAACTGGTATTTGGCAAACAATTTACAATTTCATTTTGACTGAAGTACTTTTGAAATGTTTAACGAAATGTTTCATATCAGATCTACAGGACACAACTCTTGCTCTGGATTTCCGGGTAACAGTTCTAGAGGAGAACGGAGGGGATGGTGGGAACAGCTCCATTGCTGAACTGGAAGTGAGGGTGGAAACACTAGAGGGAACAGATTCCGATCATGAAACAAGACTTGCTGTTACTGAGTGAGATGTCACCGGTAGAAAATGAACATTAAACTTCAAACAAATCAAGAATCTGATGTGCAAATTTCCAATATATTTCTTTTTTCTTATCGTTTAAGATTTGGAGGGAACGGTGGTTGCGCAAGAAACAAGATTGACGGCAGCTGAGGAAAACATACAAAGTATTGTAGAAAACTATTTAGAATTTACATAATACAAAATGCTCTTCCTTGGTTACAGGTACGCGACCTTCAATACTGGTCCAAATAATTTATATTTTAGGTCTGGAGATGACAGATGTTGAATTGGATGCAAGAGTTACGGCTCTAGAGGAAACTGTTGGAGGGGGTATACGGAATGGTAACAAGACGTTTTTTTTTAAATTTCGTGGGTGTAGATAATTTCATCTCATTCTGGTGATTTATATTTTTCAATTTCAGAGACAATAGCTTTCACTGCAGCATTAACGTCCTACTCCAGCATTACTGATGAATCAGCCATTTTGTTTAATGAAGTTCTGCTCAATGAAGGCGACGGGTGAATATCCTGTTTACTTCACCACGTTACCTTTGAATTTCAAGAACATAATGCACAATCACTTGAAACATTTCTCATTCTATTTAATTCTTCCTTGTAGCTATGATAGTGCAACCGGAACATTCACAGTGCCACCTGGTGGTGATGGGTTATACTACTTTTCTGTGTATCTCACTGTGAGTGCGTATGATTATGGTCGTTTTGATATTCAAGTAAACGGAGAAGCCATCTGCACAGCATTCGGTGAAACGGAATCGTCAACGTTCGGTGATAGTGATCACGCATCCTGCAGTGCAATTGCTGTTGCAGCTGAAGGTAAAAAAGTTAAAGTTTAACATCGTAAATTATATAATAAAGACGTAAGCATTTTTGCTATTTTTTTCAATTGGGTATTCCCCACGTAATTGCAGGTGACATAGTGCAGGTTGAGCTAAGAACTAGTGATGATACGACTCCACTGTATGTCCAAACCAACTACTATGTAAACGGCTTCACCGGATTCAGGATGTGAGATTCACGTCAAACCTAAGAGTTGAAGTAATCTTCAAAGTTGATGAAAAAGTCCTTTAAACTTAAATAAACGCAATTTTCAAAACGAAATACTTTGTGTTTGAGTTTAATAGAAAATATGTTTATATGTGTTATGCCTTTTCCACAGATAGTATTCATAAGATCAATGTACCCGTAGAGTAAATGTACACATGAAATACCAATACAAATCGGTTCGCAATTGAGATTTACTGCAAGTGATGAACTTTAGAAAAAATTTAATTGATGTAAAACTAGACATGCGTTGTTTCGTTCTTTCGTGTCTAAATTTACACTTATCAACCTGTAAAATTTCTAACCATATTGTTGGTTGTTATTTGTTTCCTGGGCGGTGTCGTATCCGTCACTGACAAGGAACTTGATGTATGTAAAATATTCTATATAAAACATCAATTTATTGTATAAATTAGTAATTTAGTAGTTATAAAAAATCAAGAAATATCGGTATACCACGTTTCGTTACATGATCACTCCATGATCATTTCCAAATATGGTCTCGTCGGAAGTGGAATAAATGCAATAAATAAGCCTGAACTACAATTTGTCCTGATAAGGAAATAAGTGAATCACAACCATGAAATATCACTGAGTAACTTTCTCACCATAAACATCACCAATTAGAGTCTGATCAGAAGTCACTGACCTCCAATAAAATTTGAACCGAGCAAAAATCGGTAACTGTGGCGAAGATTCAATCTCTAACCATGTTGTTGGCTGTTACTTGTTTCCTGGACGGTGTCGTATCCGTCACTGACAAGCAATTTGAGGTATGTGATGCATTCTCCTCAACAAGTACGTGAAATCAACATCTTTCTTTTTATCAAATTTCAAGGATCGCTTATATCGCTTTCTAGGACCACGAGATGCTGCAAGTAAAAGAAGAAAATAAGGTCGGTATTAATTTAATTTTTTTCAAAAGGGGAAATTACCAAAAGGGAAATTATGATGATTAAAGTTGAACCAGATAATGATCAGAATATTTTGAATCAAATAGTGTTCATTGATTGTTATAGTTTGAATTTCGGCAGATACTGATGAGAGAAAATAAACGACAAAATGTTTTGATTCAATATCTTTTCGACAAGATTGCAGACATTGAACATCATCGCTTCACAACGGAGGCTGCAGAAGGTAAATCTTTTCGTGATTCAAATATTTTTTAAGTGTTTTTAGATTTCTTTGTTTTAAATGATTCAATATAAAAATTGAAGGTCTTCGAATTCCAGAAATCGTTGCCTTCAGTGCTGTATTCGATACTTTTAACTCCACTATCCCTGAGGAATCAGCTGTTTTGTTCAATATGGTTCTACTCAATGAAGGCGATGGGTGACTACTGTTAACTAGTGACATGATTATTACATATAACTTTTTGAAAGAGACGCAAAAAATATTTGGAACTTTTCTGATAAAGCCACGTTTTCCTTGATTTTTCTTTGCAGTTATGATAGCACTACCAGAACGATCACAGTGCCCCCTGGTGGGGATGATATAGTGACAACAGTGCGCTTGTTACTAAAGGTAAGATCATGGGGGGGGGGGGTGATACATGGTCAACCTTTGCTACACCAGTCATGACTAAACTTTAAACTTTGTTGATAAATCTGGCAGACAAAGAAATCTTTTTGTTGTTGAGTAATGTGTTCAATTGGTTGTTTTTTTTAAAAATGGAAGGTTTGTTGGAAGTTGAATTCATGCACTGCTGAATTTGCATTGAACAAGTCCTTGCACACTACTAGCGTACATGCGCACCACCTGCGCGCGGTCATGTATCATCCCCCCTCCCCGTGAAGATCTTAAAGTTTGACATGACAAATTATTATAATTTCTATTTATTCTGTTTATTTATTATGTTTGTTCCATTCCATTCATTGGCCAATGCAGTTTTCTGCAAAAATGTGGCCAAATAATAGGCTGGTACGCCAACCAAGAGGGTTGGTGCCCCCCGTCTGGGAAATCCTGGATCCGCCACTGCGATGGCATCATTACTTATCTTCGTCTATGGAATTGCAGGTGACACGGTGCAGGTTGTGTTGAGAGTCACAGTGATGACTTGACGCCGTTGGCTACTTCAAATACCTACTTCCTGAACGGATTTACCGGATTCATAATCTGAGGTACATTTAGGTTATAAAAAGTCGAAGTAATGTTCAAAAGTAAATCAGGCGGATGAAAATGTGAATTGTTGAAAGTGAATAAATTTTAATTTGTGAAAAAGTGAAATTGTGTTTCTTGAATTGAAATGTTACTTTTTCATTCGCATCCTTAAAAGCTTATTCAGACCAAGCGACAGCGTAAGCAAGAGCGTGTATCACTAGTAAAGGGTTCTATTGAATCATACCAGTACCATTCACACCAAGTGATAGCAAGAGAGTTGCCACTAGTGATGCTGTTCCAAAATGCTGCTCTCGCTCCCGCTCAGACTCTCGCTTGGTGTGAATAGACCCTTAGGTTACAGTTTGAAATCTCTCAGTGTACTATTTTATTCATGTTTCTTGCAAATATTTGGATATTGACATCAGGGGCTTTTAAAAAGTTTCAGCTCAAAATAAAGTTGTCGCCAGTGGGAATTCAACTCACCACATAAGTACTAAAATCCTAAAGAATGTGAATAACTTTTTTCAAATATGGTCTCGTCGGAAGTTCCTTACTTCCGCACCAAGGACTGATTTGCACTAAAATTGTATATACTAAAACCGGTCCAAACCAATATCAATGTATTAGATTTTGATACCTAAAATTTTACTTGAACAAAGCAACATGTGTTTTATTCTCAGGACAAAGATAAAGTTCTGTCTGTGCACTGTATCACCACATATCAACCTGTACTTGTACAGCGGTAACTATGGCAAATGTACAATTTCTAACCATATTGTTGGTTGTTACTTGTTTCCTGGGCGGTGTCGTATCCGTCACTGACAGGGAAATAGAAGTAAGTGATGTATTCTACTTTACTGATGTGCTGTAGTATAATAACTTCAATATAAACTTTGAAAATAGTCAGTCAATACAAATAGATTAATTATATCGATGAACTAAGTAATTTCCTTTTGTGTTACTGATGTTTCATTTCATTAAACAGGATCGGTTTGAGTTCATAGATCTACAGCTCCAGCAGCTTAAACAAGAAAACTCGGTACTCTTTCCAGCTAAAGGCTGGTTTACACGTAACGTCTGCGTTTGCGTTTTCCTTTGATCTTTACCGTCACACTCTTAAAGATATAAACATCAAGTGTAAACACCACCAGTTGCTGCCATGGAAGCCATTCATGACGTTTGACGCAAACGCAAACGCAGATGTTACGTGTAAACAAGGCTGAAGCCTTGTGATGAAATTACGGTAGTCAGTGTTTGGTCAGCACGGTGCCTACAGTTTTTAAAAATACATTGGAACATTTCAACATGAAGAAAGTTTTAACATGATCAGCTTTTCAACAATTCATTTTATCACCCTGAAGAAACTAGTTCGAAATGGTTATCTGTGAGACGATTTTGAATGTAATGTTCTGGGATATGTCTGTCCAACTGTCCATGGGGGAGGGAGGGATAGGAGAGAGTGGGTACATCATGTTCAGGTTCTTTCTGGGATGAGGGCAAGTGGGTGCATCCTATATAGGAGGGGGAGGGTACCCTAACCAAGTGACTTCTTAGCTTCCCCCTTCCCCAGGTAGATCTGGTCTAGCATGATAAAGACAAGGGACCGTGGCTGGTATTGCCTCGTAATGTTATTGTCATTCTTTAGAAAACTCTTTAGAAAGGGGCGTGGAGAGGCACGGAGAGGTGTGGAGAGGGGTGCGGAGAGGCACGGAGAGGGGCGTGAGAGGCGCGAAGAGGCACGGAGAGGGGTATGGAGAGGCACGGAGGCACGGAGAGGGGCACAGAGGGGTGTGGAGAGGCACGGAGAGGGGTGCGGAGAGGCACAGAGAGGGGCTGGAAAGGCATGCGGAGAGGTACTGAGAGGGGCGCGGAGAGGCATGGAGAGGGGTGCAGAGGGACGTGGAGAGGCACACGGAGAGGTACAGAGAGGGGCACGGAGAGGCATGGAGAGGGATGCAGAGAGGCACAGAGAGGCACGGAGAGGGGCCCAGAGAGGGGCATGAAGAGGTGCAGAGAGGGGCGCGGAGAGGTGCGAAGAGGCACGGAGAGGGGTACGGAGAGGCGTGCAGAGGGGCGCGGAGAGGCACACAGAGAGGGGCACAGAGAGGCGCTGAGAGGGGCATGGAGAGGTGCTGAGGGGAATCTATCATTTTAAGTCCTTTCCTGCCCCTGGTTGCCCCTAGCAACCATATTCTAAATGGGTGATAATAGGGAAACTTGACATTTGAGGCATATCTTAAGGTTTTTAATCCATTTTGATTGCATGAAAGTCTTA